>WAAD01009934.1:0-18317 GCA_013389945.1 Fregata magnificens | reverse complement strand
GGGAACAGAGGGCATTACTTTAAAGCCAAGGTAGCACAGTGACCTGTGAAATACATGTGGCGACATCACTTACCATTTTTAGTATCATAGGAGCTCTGCGAATATCACTCGCAAGACTCAGGCTGATCTGGTCCTTTTTGAATATTCTTGCGCCTAAAAGCATCAAGGTTATTTTAACTGGAGTGACTGGTTTACTGTTCCTACAGCAGAAAAAGTAGGATGCAATCTGATAGAATTCATGGGTGCCATGATCAACTTTGTAAGTATTGATAGATGAACTCTTCTAAATTGCATAACTTTGACAGCTGATGGCTGTAATGGCATCTACTCAGGTGCACAGTCTGCCTCACAACTGTTGTCCTGGTACACCACATAAATCCTGGTATGCTGCATGAATCCTAGCATGCTCACTTCATCATAACTCCACGCTTGGGAGTTAAATACTGAGTGCATGCCCTCACCCCAGCTCCATGCCTGTTTTTTAATGAAAGCCTCCATGAGGTCCTGAGTCTAAATAATTGTAAGACATAGTGTCCAGGGCTCACTACATAACACAACTATTCTGCAATTAATCAGCATGTATGGAAAGTTTCTGTTTTCTGGATCTCGTGAGGTTGAGCTAATGGAGTTATTTTGGGGGTCTGTACAATGCTTTATATTCATCAGTAAATAGGGATCATGAAGCATGCCTGACATTTCTGCACAACAACAAACAAATATATCAGTACATGACAGAGCTGTGAAGCTGAAGAACATATCTCAGAAAGTGATAAATGGATCTTCTGTTATCTTCTCTACTTTATTCCAGAGAATTACAGAATAGCAAAGCTCTAAGTTTCCAGCACAGGTATTGTGGATTTCTTATTTACCACGTATTCCTCACCCAAAGTAGAAAAAAGGAAGAAAAAGGGGATGGGATGACAGCCAAAGAAATAAAAGCTGAGAGCAGGGACGCATGAGCCAGATGTGTAGCTGAGCATATTTCACAATAGTTTGCCTACACACCTGAAAACTCCAGGAGATTAATGAAACTGGAAGGTTATTTGTATATGGTTAGTTTAGGGATTGTTCGTAGTCAGCATGAGATTAGACACTGGGATAATTTCAGATTGGATTTAACGTCATATATTTGGCAGCCTGTTTAGGGAGCTTACACATCAATGGAATAGAACTCTCACTGGCCTTGGTTTCATAGCGTTATGTTAGCAAATGCCTTATTTTAAACACACCAACTTGCTAAAGTAAAGAACATAGCATATATTTAAAGTCATGCTTAGCTGGTTTGCATTGTAGAGCTCACTATTACTTGTACAAAGGATATCAGTGGAAATTTTAATTTCTAATGTTTAATTTGCTCACAGTATGCACACAGTGCCTTTCATGAGACATCAGAAAGAATACGTCACTTGTCTTTGATCTGTTATTTTGGGACTCATAAACTTTGAAATGTATGCCATTTTATCCTGCATTGGAGGTATAAATTCAGGTTTAAGAACGTAGTTGATTATCTTTCCGTCTGTATCAGCTTCAGGGTCATTTGACATTTGTCAAATGAGTTTTCATGTGGATCAAGATAATTTCACTGCAAGAATCGTCTTGTTGATTCTTTATCATTAACAATCTTCTTGTGCATCCATCTTGAGGAAAATGCAAAACACATACCAATTATCCTTTGTTTTTAATCTGCTGGATCAATATATCATTTTATCATTTGTTTAATGTGCTTCTTTGGAATGATTGTGCAATTTTGTGTATATTTGTTAAATATTACATGATTTGTTAGGAACATCTACATCCACTAACTCTCAAACCAGATTTTAAATAGTCTAACAAGATCACAGTATTATCTTTTATGCCTATTACTCTCCATAATTGATTTTTTAATGTATGAAAAGGCCTTACATGCTGCATTTTAATAAAAGATTTAAACTAATGACATGAGCCAATAAATAAACTTTAAGCTTCAATAGGTTCATATTTATTAACCAATATTCCCATTAACATGAATGAAAAAATTTATCATTTGTATTTTCCTATTAGATCACCTCAACCCAACAGTGCATGTGCAGCTCCAAGAGTATTCTGCAAATTCATAAGGTAGTTAACTTGCAAGACAGTAAAAACTAATGTCTGTAAGCAGTGTCAGCAATAACGTGAATCAAGGGTAATTTGCCACTCAGAGGTCTGTATTGACCCTCCATTGTCAAGAGGCAGAGCAAGGTCCACAAGTGTGATAAATCCATTCCACACTTGTTACTGATAGACTACGAAGAAAATTATTGCCATTTTGCTACTGCTCTTCTAACCCTGATAAAACAGCTTAGTGATAAAATATTTGTGAGAAAAATAGGAGCAGAGACTGTGCTGGGGTTATACAAAGGATAGATGTATCTTGGTAAAGGCTTACCTAGGTAGTCACATCAGGAGATTTTTAAAACCAGGTTTTTCTATTTTAGTGCAAACAAGTTCCTATCATATGTCTCTCATAGAAATAAATATAGAAATCATTTTACTTGTGATCCAAAAATGTAAAAAATATTTTGGGTTTGATGGGGCAAAATTAGATACTTATACTTCTTTGGGATCTTGATTGGAAAATATCAGCACTATGAAATATTAAATAATCTTCATTAATATTAATAATG
This sequence comes from Fregata magnificens, assembly GCA_013389945.1. Taxonomy (NCBI): domain Eukaryota; kingdom Metazoa; phylum Chordata; class Aves; order Suliformes; family Fregatidae; genus Fregata; species Fregata magnificens. The sequence goes on along the minus strand of WAAD01009934.1, from coordinate 15,672 downwards.
ACTATCAATGTATAGGTGGAATTATTCCAAGAGGAGTTGTAGAGGGCTTGTTTTAGTTGGTTCAATCCATAAGAAATGATCCAGCTTGCTTGACATTGCACCTGGAGAGTGTAGTTTGGACACCTATGATCATCATGTAGAATCCATGGTTACAAAAAAGAAGAAAAAAAAAGAAACCAGATGTATAATTCCTTTGCATTAGAAAATGGCTATCATGTTAGATTCTTTTCTGCAGTAATCCTAGAACAAAAACATTATTTTAGAGGTTCCACTTATGAAGAATGTTTATCATTAAAAAATATATTAAAATTGTATCAGTGAGGACCATAGACTTGATTTTCACTGGAGAAATCTGTGGGAAAAAAATTACCTCCAGTAAGAACGTCATTGAAAAATATTGAAATCTTGACTGAAATTAAATGGGTACATTTGGTTTAATATTTGAAATATAGACTTTAATTCACTCTACAGTGCTTTGATTTTAACAGACTGGGAGTTAGATTTAAGTCAGGATTTCTTCAGTTTGTGGACGCAGATCAGGGCTTTGATATTCTTTAATTGTAGTTCTGGGGTAAGGTTCATTTCCTTTCTGGATTTTTACTCATATCCTATCTATCTGTTGTATTTTCATGTCTTGTACAATCAGTAGCACAGATGGTGATTTTAATACAGATACACTGTATAGGAAGATCTAATAAAACTACACATGCAGAATAGCGGGGTTCTCATAACAGATGTGTCCAGTCAAAATAAATCTAAGCAATCTCCAAGTCTCTAGGTGACAATATGCAGACAAAGAATATAAAATTTCATTTGGGGAAGACTGTTTTTACTCAGAGGGAAATATATTAATATAATCAGTATTACATTATTAATGTAATATATTAATGTAATGGATTTGCAGTGCAAATAGCTAAATACTTCATTTTAACCTGAGTAGGATTTTTCAAACCAAATTGTATACCTTAAGCATGAGTAGTTATCAATTAAATGCTTATGTACTAAGAGCAACTACATAAAGCCCTAGAGGCACATTATTTTATTTATATTAAATGTCCTGGATACTAAAATTATGTTTGTATGTCTAAACATACATATCCATGTATAATTATATACGCAGGGTGTGTATATATATAAATAAAATATGTGTATATATTATCATATATCTCATATATATACACATACAGACTGTGTATATATATTTCAATAACTCATATATTGTTGAAAACAATGAAGATCATAATGTTTCTGCCATATCCATCCTCAGCTCTGACCAGCTGGAAATCAGTCCCTGTACTGCCAACGAACTCTAGGGCTTTTGTATCCTGGTTTGGGTACATTACTAGTGTTTTTGTGAGAGTAATAACGAAAGAATAGTAATTTTGCTACTATTTTGTTGAGCTTGGTTAGAAAAAAAAAGCAAGAGAAATTAGTCAGCAGGTGTCAAATACACACTATAATGCAACCATGTAATTGATATTTGTTATTATTTTTCCATTGTGCTAGTCTCTGTAAAAGACAGTTCTCTCACTGTATCATATTTCATACAATTTTTGTGACAAATTAAAAGTAGCACATTTTTGTTTACTTAGATATAGATTTCTGAAGAAAATGTACTGAAATGTACCTGGTAATCTTCTGTGAAAAATCTTGACAGATTTTTTTTCTCATAATAGCAACTGCACAATTGCTTTAAATGACTCCTACTCTGTTTACAAAGTGTTGCCAGTACACCATAGAAATAAATGGTGCATGCTCTAGACTACGTGCCATAGCACAAGACAGTTATTTACACAGTAACACTTAATTTGGTTCAGAATTCGTAATGAAGCAAAGGAGACTAATAAACCCTATTGCCTTATTACCAGCCTAAAATGTTAGTGTATTATTTATAAAAGTGACTGCTGATCCAGGCACTTAGTGTTCAGGAGTCAGGGCTCAATGGCGGTGTAAATGGACGGCAGGAGGTCCTGCAAGTGGTCCCCTGCTGCAATCAGCTGAGTGCCGCAGCTATGGGCTTCCCCTGCACCACAGTACCCTTGGCACGAACAGAGGTGACCTTCGTAGGCATGTCAATGAAACACTGGTAGCCAGGCCCTGTCAGTAGTTATCATGAGCACAAACCCTGAACAGTAAAAGATCACACATGTGGTTAGTATTTTCATGTTTTCCAGTTAAAATTATGAATCTGCCACAGATTCAGAGCATCTCCAGTCATCTTTGCATGTTGTCATTCATTATGTGCACTTCAGTGACATGAAAGCAAAGTTTGAAAGTGCTAGCCACCATACAAGCAGAGTCGCAGAGAGCAGTGCCTACGTCGAGATTATAAGGATAAAATAATCAAGACATACCAGAAGCTGCAGGAGCAAGATGTTTAGCTTTCTTTTACAGAACTTGAAGCATAGAAGGCAAAGACTTACTTAAACCATGAAAGAACTGTTACCGAGGGCTGGAGGCTCAGTGTACTACCTCGTCCTTTTGCCACAAGGTAAAGACACCCTGACTTTTTAAGTCAACTGCCTTTTACAACACTCCTCTGATCAGCTTAAAAAGTGTTGCTGTAAATCTGGATGTACATTCTCTTGCAGAGCTCACTAGCAAATGCTGGATTTCTAGTAATGACAAGGCAATGCTTCTTGGCCGTTAAGGAGTAAGAGTGTAGAGATTCTATTTCAATTTCTGCTTATTTAAACTCCCTATAGCACAAACGTACAAGATTTGCTTTCATTAGGCTTATACTGTCTAATCTCCAAGGGTTGTAAAGACTCCCTCATGAGGATGATTTCACCTTAATGAATATTACTCCATAGCAATGAAAGCTAAACAGCAATGTTAATGAAAGGTCAACAATCTCAAAAAGGAAGGAAGGGAAGAATTTATGATGTAAAAATGTTGAAAATATGTATTATTCATAACTCCTACAAGTTTTTTCTTTGAATAAAGTAGTATTTTCCTTGACACGTCAGGACACGTTTTAAAGGGTTCGATTGTGTAAAGTTTCTGGAAAGATCACCACTTAAATAGCAATAAAATACACTGGAATCCAGGCAAATATAAAATAAACCTAGCTGAGATTGTCAGTCAGACATGAGCACTTAGTTTACAAGTGAATTTTCAGAGTGCTACAAAAGCCCTACTTGCAAATTTGACTGATTCTTTTTGTTTTGAGTAGCTGAATGGCAGAGAAGACAAAGTGCTAAGCTAAAAGAAAAAAACTTTTATGTTTTTTTCTTCCCCTAAAGTGAGTCCAAAATGCATTGTTAGTGCTGACGGTTTCATTCCCCACCTTCCAAAGTTATTTTTGCAATCTGAAAAGGCTTTTTTTCTTTTCTTTTGTTCTCTCAAAGTGTGGCTAATGTTTATTTCAATGCTGTACGGTCCACAGTTATTTTAACTCCTACCTGTTGTGAAAGTAAAGCTCTAAGTCCATATCTGCACTTTTAAATATAACTGGTTGCAAAGCTCAGAGCCTGCATTGCTAAAAGGAAAAACTACAGCATACCAGCACTAAAGCCACCTTCAGGGAGATTAATTTTTATCCCTTGTTTTAAAAGACTGTATGGATTTAAGAGAAGTTTGTTTTATGAAGTCAGAATGTGCATTTATGATAGCCTGAAGAGCATCTTGCATTCACTCTCTCAAATGCTGTGTATATAGCCAGTCATCAATCCTACAAAGTTCATTTGAACATGATACTGAAACGTACTGAGATTTTAGCTACCACTCTGGGAAGAAAGATCCCCTACCACAAAATGACACCTCACTTTTCCATGTGTTTTTATTAAATTCATTTTATGCATGGATAGGCCTGTATTTCCTTGTCTGTTGGGGAAAAAAAAAATTCTGTTTCTTGCCTTAATCCCTTCTTTATCCCATTTACCAAAGTCAGACACTTCAGTAGATGAGAAGGAGTTTGCATTCTTAGAGAAGTTTGTGAATCAGACTTTCATCTGCTGTTGTCTAGTAAAGAATAGTGAGAAGGTGGTTGAGCCACACATACCAACTCTCCCTCTGGGTTTTCAGGAACACTTTGATGGTCTTATTATTGGACCATCTCACTAGTACATGTTTCATCACTGTTGTTCAAAGATGAGGCAAGCTCCCTACTTGGGCTCTTCCTTTGATCAATGTAGAAAATTAAGCCAGTCAGAATTAGTGACTCAATCCCAGTGATTGCTGGAAATAATTAAGACACTGTTGATCTTTATGACAGGCTAAGAAAGGCGTCATTAGTGGATAACTAAATAGAGTTGGTTCGGTCACGTTGATTAGTATATAAGTTTTTATTCAGAAAAGGATGTCTTGTCAGAGTTTAAATGGCAGATGTCAGGATGATATCTTCGAAAACCACCTAAGCCAGTGCACTGCTTTACGTATTGAAATTCAAACACGTCTGATTGCAGTGCAATCAAGCTGCTAATCCTGAGATCCTTTGTAGTGCTCCAAGTGTGCCTCTTCAGGGCAGCTGGCACTCGGTTGGTACCTCTGCTTCTTTCCGTGAGAGCTTGTGATCCAACCCCTGTCCTACGGGGCCTGTGGTTACATCCACTTCTGTGCTATTTACTGGAAGACCCTGTAGCTTGGCACATGCAAAGCTTCCTCTGGGATCCTGCAAAGAGTGACAGCATGATGTAACTTAGAAGTGGTTTCTTTCATGCAAAATATGATTTATTGTGCCAAAAGGTGCCATGTCATGATTTTGCCTTTCCTGCCTGGTTTCTTATCTCATTCCAGAGCACATAATACAACATAAACAAATACCCAGGGACATATGCAATACTCATATGTATGAATGTAGGGGTTTCCCCCAGTTCTTCAGGATGTATATTTTAGGCATGTTTAAAAATAGGACTGTTCAATTGGAATATGTTTAAAGCCTAGAAATGGCTAATCTTCTTGCCAGAACAAATTAAAAATCTTAATAATGTATCTACTTTCAGGCAAAATTTAATTGCTCATTCAAAAAACTTGCCACTATACTGTAAAAACAGGTTTCCATTCACATCATTTCATACTTGTTTGACTACTTCTAAACCATCACGTTATGACACGTATACAGAGTTCTTGGTCATGATTTCTCGAGTGGTCTGTCGTGCAAACTTATCAGTGATTTATTCAGTGATGTGAATATGTGTAAAAACATATGCAGGTAAGTGTATACTATGCTATGCTGGAATTGTTATAGTTTTGCATTCATGAGGCTGCAAGTGATTGCAAAGCAGTGGGACAAGAAGGTGTATAAGCTGGAAAGTGAGGGATGGAAAGACTTTCAGACACCACTGTGACAATTTGTTTTGCCTTTGATTTGTAAATTGCATTGACTTTGTAGACTGGAGGAATCTGCTAAGAAATTTCAAATCCCCAGTAGATTTTTCTCTGTACTCGTGTAACATCCCCTGCCCCTATAACAGAGAATGCATTTCTGCACCTTGGGTACCACGGTTCCTAGTTTTGCATCCTATATGTGACTGTGTTGAAGTGGAAACTTGTGAACAGCAACTCCTGGGCACTTACTCATGCTGCTTCTGACATTCTGCTGATAAACTCAGACTGAGAGGATGCAGGCACGAATGTTGAAGTACTGCAGCTAAATCTGTCACATCTCAACTGACAGAGTCATTAAAATTGCAGTAAAAGCTGAAACTATCCAGTGGGATTCTAATTAAATATTGAACATCTCTTTTGAACAGGATTATTAAAAGATTCCTTTTTACTCATGGAGAAATACAATTAAAATTAATATTTTTGGCATATCTGAGGTTTTTATGTAAGTCCTGTTCCTACAGTTTACAGCAGGTATCCAGGTGACCCCCACTGAATGAGATGCATCCTTCCTAAACCTACCCTCAGGAGCACATAAAATCTCACATAATTGTCTTAGTTTGGTTAAAATGCCCTTCCCCTCATGAAAAAATCTACTTTTATAATACCTGGTTTTCACTCAGATTGAAAAAAGGATCAATTTGTTTTTCCTGAAAAGGTTTTGCAAGTGTGAATCCCATGCTGTGTTCTTCCTCCACCAAGGAGTGAAAGAAATATAGTGTATTGTTTACACAAGATCCTGCTAACACAAAATGCTGATTACCGTTATAATTCCTTTCAAAAGTTACATATAAAATGTCAAGAAAATGTATGTGCATTTCTGGCCCTATAACTAAAATAAAATATTAATAATGACAAATTTATTGTACAATTGAAACAATTTCAGTCACCCTATTTAAATATCTCTGAACTCTCTAACCAGTGGCTTCTGAAAGGCTGTATTGAGGTTAAAACAAATTAGAAATATAACAGGAGAAGGCTATATTTATTTAGGATTAATCAGTATTTAAATTTCCATTGAAGCAGAAGGAAATCACCTCAGTCTCTAAGCATCCTTTATTCCCCATGCTACACTTAATATTTACAACATAAAACGATAGATATTGATTAAAGCTTAACACAAGCTATCCCTGACAAAATTAAAGCAAAGTCAGAGGTGGACTAGGAGTCTGAATTATGTTCTCAGTAGGCTGAAATCTGATATTTCACACTGTTTAAATAAAGACTGTTATGATAGAATAAAGTAGGAGGACATCTAAGTAGGCAATTTCACTGTTCTCTGAAAGACTTCTGTAAATAAGAGCTGGATAGAAAACTGACACAATATAGTCACAAGAAGTTTGGTTTAGGATACTGTAAAAAGAAACACTTTCTTGATAAGAAGAGATTAAACAAAAAGCCTTCTAGATCTGTCAGCTGTAGCAAAGTACAACATGGTTATCAGTGAGTTAAATTGCCTAGAACAGATTTGTTTCAATGTTGGAAGACCAAAGAAACAAGTTCAGTGGTTTAAGGTAGGGCAAGTTTATACAAAATAGCTTTTCAAAAGCTTAAAATAATTGTCTTCCTTTAATGACCTCCATTTTTTAAGTGATCCAGGTTCTTACTGTTTTTAGGGGACTGTCTAGCATTATATATGTGTGTTTAGAGCCTCCATTAACAACAAAACATTGTATTTAACTTGCTCTAAAACTATTTAAACTAATGATAAATTAAATAAATTCAGAGTAGAAAATTTGAAATAATTAAGTAAATGAAATTTCCTACTGTTTTAAATATTAGAAAGAATCCTACAAAAGGAAACCTCTGTAAACGTTTGGCCTCATATATTTATTAATTAAATTACATATCTTTATATCTCTACATACTGTAATCATTTATTTAATGGAAAGCAAAATTGAATCAAGATGATTACAGTAATTACATTTAAACCCTTTACTGGCAGATGGTTTTAAATACAATTTAAATAGCAAAAACATTAAAGAAAAAGTCAATAGAGAAATTGATTATGCAACTATTTTAAAAACTAGAATAGGTTTTTATTTAGTCTACACAGAGGCCGTATACTTTTGAAAACATATAACTAAATTTATTTTTTTTCTCTGTACTGTACTGTGTACAGAAGTCTGTACTGTATACACACTGTGAGAATGGAAGTATGCATCCACAAGGTAACTGGAACCATTTTCCCCACCATGTCTGAGAAGTGGGCAGGACTAGGTTAGTGTATAATACCATATTACAGGCATGCTTTTTACTTCATAACTTATTTCTGGAATGTCTTCAGTCCTTTGATGGTATTTATTTTGCTTAAATTTAGCCATCATAATGGGAGCCTCTAGTTTAAGATAATCATCTGTTTTCCCTTCAGCCAGCAGAAAAGATATGCATGTGGTTCATCCCAGCTATTTCAGACATAGAAGACCCACTGGCGATGTTTCTCCAACATTTATAGAAAGAATCAGATAACCGCTTTAATCTAAGCGTTCAGTGTTTTGGCTTTTCAGTTGTCCTGCTCTGTGCCAGCCAGATAAGTTCAAGATTTTCAGCTCAGTTGTTGTAATTCTGCCTTAAGTCACTGGGTGATACAGGATGCCAAAGGCTGAAACTTAGCATTTTTGCTCTAAGTAGACTAGCAACACAACGCTACAGGCTTGGGGAAGAGCGGCTGGAAGGCTGCCTGGTGGAAAAAGACCTGGGGGTGCTGGTCGACAGCTGGCTGAACATGAGCCAGCAGTGTGCCCAGGTGGCCAAGAAGGCCAACAGCATCCTGGCTTGCATCAGGAATAGTGTGGCCAGCAGGAGTAGAGAAGCGATTGTGCCCCTGTACTCAGCACTGGTGAAGCCACACCTCGAATACTGTGTTCAGTTTTGGGCCCCTCAGTACAAGAAGGACACTGAGGTGCTGGAGCGTGTCCAGAGAAGGGCAACGAGGCTGGTGAAGGGTCTAGAGAACAAATCTTATGAGGAGCGGCTGAGGGAACTGGGGTTGTTTAGTGTGGAGAAGAGGAGGCTGAGGGGAGACCTTATCGCTCTCTACAACTACCTGAAAGGAGGTTGTAGTGAAGCAGACCTTGGACTCTTCTCCCAAGAAACTAGCGATAGGACGAGAGGAAATGGCCTTAAGTTGCGTCAGGGGAGGTTTAGATTGGACATCAGGAAGAATTTCTTTACCGAAAGAGTGGTTAGGCATTGGAACAGGCTGCCCAGAGAGGTGGTGGAGTTGTCAGCCCTGGAGGCGTTCAAAAAAAGTGTAGAGGTGGCACTGCAGGGCCTAGTTTAGGAGTCATGGTGGTGTTAGTTGATGGTTGGACTTGATGATCTTAGAGGTCTTTTCCAACCTTAATGATTCTATGATTCTATGCGTTGTGGTGGGGTCAGGTATGGAGAACTCACTTTTTACAGAACAGGAGCACTGGGAACAAGGTCTCAGGAGCCAAGATTTCAAGCAAAGGAAATTGTTATCTTTAGGAAAAGTACCCAGAATACTATCTTTGTAATTTACAGTATATGATATACACTGACAGTAACAACAGCTTCTCCCTGAGGATGTCAGAACACTTACAGGGAAAGCCTAGTGGCGAGGGCGTTATTTTGTCTGGTCCCTAACTAGTCAATATTCTCTGATTCACCCCAAATCTTATCAGGTAACACCACCAGGAATCGTCTTGGACTTCCAAACCCTGAGCCCCTGTGAGCTTTCGACTACAAAATCATTCTTCCTGTCTAAAGTTATCATTCTTCCTACCTGGAGTCGTCAGCCCTACTTATGGACCAAATATCACCGTGATTCATAACAGAAAAAGGAATGAATTTAGTTCCTTTTCACCAACCTGGAGGAATTTCAACTTAATATTTGAACAGGGAAATATGTTCGTACATATTTATATCTTATATCTAAACCATATCTCACAAGTTTCTTGGTGTTTTGTAGGTTATGTGTGCTACTTTCTTATTGGATTTAAAGTAATTTGATCAAGAAAATATATTAATCCAGGTTTGTACTTACACGTCTGATTGCAAAGTAGCAGTCATCTTTCATTCAGCACACGCACACAAAAAACCCCAAAACACAGGGCAAAAAGCAGCCAAAAAGTCACACATCTCTTTGAACAAAACCATAAGGAGTTGAAGAATGCTGGTGCTTTGAGGGAAAGTCTGGCAGTGAGCCAGTTACTGCTCCTAGGAAATCTAATAAAAGTTTTTCCATAGATGCTTGAGATATAGGAGTAAAGAGACAGGACTGAAGTTCTGTAAATGTAAGTCAGATTTTTGAATGACATTAGACCAAGCAGACCAATAAGTGCATAATAAAAAAATGGATCTATAGTAGGCAACTGTTAATAAAACAATTGTAATAAATTGGTAGTTCCTTTTCATTGCTGTTAGAGGTAAGTATATTATGTAGTCACAATACAGTTAATTATCTGAAGCCTGAAACTGTAATGAGGTAATGAGTGGCCACTCAAACAATTGGAAGTAGAGAACTGATTAAGTTTTAGCAGCAGAGGTACCCAGTCATTTAGGATTGTATATGTTTAGAAATGGATTCTGACCTCACACCTCTCAAATAATTTTACATTACTTATTATTTTGTAAAATGCCTCAAGTAAACATGTGGTTGGAAATGCTTTTTCCTGCTTCATTTTATGTCTCGTGAGAGACTTGGCACCATGAATAAATCCGTTGCATCTTCATTAATAGTTTCTGTGTTCCAGTTTATTTTTCTTTTGTCCGATGAGCCAACATAGAGCAAAATGTTGCCATTTTTTGTGTGCTGATTTTTCTTCTCCTTTTTGGTTATCCTTCACGGTTTGGTCATTTTTGCAACTGCAATGTGAATCTTTGAACTCTTTCGTTTGTATGTCTTAGTGTCCTACTATGGATAGTAATCAGACTGTTTCTCTTGCTAAATAGATGGAATTTATGCTATTGCTTACTGATTTATAGTCTTGTGCAATCTTTATTCATTATGAAAGTATTTTCTTATTACATTGTCCTTTTTCACCAGCGTGGGTGATGGGTATGGTTCTATAACATCAGGTACTTCTTCAGATCAGTTCTGGCTTATGTATTGATATCCTGTTCTATGGTGTATTTTAATATTTAAAATGAATATTCCCTTAACACCTGAATTCAGACTACTATTTTCAAGTGTACAGGCATGAGATGTAGATTTGGTCATTTCGGGAAATGAAAACCAGTTGTAATTTTGAATCTGAATTCTTGAATCCTAACTTCATAGAAAACATATGATTCAGTGATGTCTGTAAATAATGTACACAAATCCTACTAAGATTTTGGAGGGAATTTATATTGGTAATATAGTAGGGATGTTTACCAAAACTGTAATTCAGAAAGCTGGGCTTTAGGAAAGTTGAAGAGATTTCAGAGTTGAGACAAAAAACTAGAAGTTGTGTAAGGTTATGTTCAGAATGAATCTGGCAGAGTGAGGCTTTAGAAATTGTGCTGCTTGTTTCTATTTACCTTTGAAATACAGAAAACAGAATCTAAATAGATGGAAGTTCATAAAAGTTTCAGTGTTAGAAAATTGTCCCTGGTAAGTCACAAAAACTGACTACAAAAGTGAGAAGACCAACATGCCTGTGAGAAGAGAACAAGCTAAAGGAGCATTATAGGATATTTTTATGGGCTTAAGCCATAACAGTTCCAACTAGAAAAGGTCCACAAAGGTCCAATTAGAAAAGTAATACTCTACATTTTAATCTTCTTAAATTCACAACCATTGTTTCATTTTTCTCAATCAAAAAACAACTTTTCAGTTCAGCTGACTGAGCTTGGCAAAGTTAGCAGGGAGCCAAATTTAGACTTGCGACAGGAAGCTATCTTTAGACTTAACTCTGGAGAGACTCACGTCTCCGCAATGTTACACTCACTTTAGATTAGAGTCATGTTGAAATGTGTTGCTGTGGTCCAGGTCAAACCTTGACAAGTGTGCTAAATAGGAAAATAATGTCTGTGACAGCAATTTAGAAAAGGAACCTAATTATTTGAGGTCCACAATCAGAAGTTGATAAGAAAAAAAAATGTGATATATTTCATCATATTTTAGTAGGTATTATTTGGACTTGAATGTTTAGGTTGATTGTCCAGTTTTGGGTACAACAATGGTAAATACAACAATGGTATTTATGCACATTTATTTTCTATTAATCTGTCTTTTAATTTTTTGTTTTGTTTTGTTTTTAGCAGATATGACTCCATCCCCAAGAATGTTACTCTTTACTTTTTCAAAAGAGAACTTGGCATGAAAACCATTAAGAACTAAATCAAAAATTATTACCTTAGAGGGTTAAATAGTATGTAGGTATCTGGAAAGCTGTCTGTAGACATGTTTTGTGGTAGATATGTTAAGTTGGATATCATAAAAATAAAAGCATCAATATAAGAAATAGGTATTTCTCAAAAGTAATATTACTGAGTTTTATCTGTATTGAACAATCAGTTTCTTACCTAGATCTGTGCTATTATCACTGTCTGCTGTTTTAATGATCATTAGAATTTTAAGAAGATTTAGAAGCTATCTAGGAAAAAATTTAGAGTGATCTGTGTCTTCACCTTCACCTATTTCATCATCATCATCCATTCAGGCGTGTTTTGGCTACCTGTGTAGAAAGTTACAGAAATTTTTCAGTGATTAAATTAGCGCATTTGCAAATAATTTGCACATTATTGAAAGTTCAAGTTAAATAAAGCATAAGTAAGAAATAAACATGACTGTGATAGCAATTAAAACCCTTTTGTTTCAACAAACCAAGAAGTAAAAATTCATGTTTATTTGTAAGACACAGGAGAGTTTCTGTGCTTCCTTAGGAGCATTAATTCTGCCTTAATTTATTCATTAAATCAAGAAGAGAGAACAAGTATGAAAGCAAGTTAGCTGTGTGGTTCTTCACAACTTAGATCTGTTATCTTATGACTACCCTAGATCTGAAACTTTTAAGATGTGCCAGGCTTCAAACTCCATGTTGTTTCTGTGTATAGTTACTCTGCATTCATTACAGTAATAAAACCATCGAAACAATAAGCTTTAACAGTGATGGATTTTTGGCAAAAAAATTGTTCCCAAACATTCAAAAATCAAGTGAATGCCCCAAAATAATGATACATGACATTCTATTCTTTTCTTTGCCTTTCACTTTGAAGGGATAATTTAATTTCATTTTATTATTTGTTTGTTTATTTACTTAGAAAGTTATGATCCTAGGATATCTAAAGACCAGCAGAGGCTAAGAAAAAAAAAACTGTTGTGGAATATGTGATGAAATGAAAAAATTTTGCAGTAGTGTTTATACAATATTCTTATTGAGGTAAAAGACAATTAAGGATTTGTATTAGACACAGGTGATGATAATTCAAAATGAAGGCATAGTGAAGTCTGCATTTTAATGGACCAATGAAAGATTATAATATGAAAATCCAGATCTATTGTTGGCTGCCAGTTAACATATCCTGTGATTTTATGTTTGTTTCATATGATGTATAATTACTCTCCATAAATCATAATTTTATAATATATACATTGAAGTATCTCCCTCAGTCTACCTGAAAGTCACTTTTAGCACTAATTGATGGCTAATTTTGCTTGGTGGGAACCGTAATTTCTTTAGTTTAGATCTGAGAACCATTTGAACCATTAGGAAAAAGAAATGTGGGAAGCTATTCAGAAAAAAAAAAGTTATTAAATTGCTGATTACTGTCTACAAAGGGAATCTATGCTAATGAGATTATAAAGACGTTTTTCTGTTATTTAAGACAGACCTAATTCTCTTACTTAAGCAAAACATTTTAAAGCTCAGCATATTTGTACAACCCCAAAAGACACAGATTGTCTCAAACAGTTTTAATTCCCACTCTTTTGTATTTTCATATAATTGCTTTGGTGAAATGTTGCCCTCAAGTCTCGGTCTTGGCACTGGAATCAGTGGGGGTCACATGAGTTCTACAAGGGCTGTAACTTGGAATTTAGTGAGCAGTGAATCAGCCTGACTCATATCACAACAGTTTTCAATATTTATATTAGGGAAGAATTGTTTAAAGTGGTGTGTCCCTGAGATCTCAAATGCTGGTCAGAGCTGATTCAAATGGTCTTTCCAATCAGAACTTAAACATAAGTTTAAAAACACATTTGAAAAAAAAAATTTTTTTCAAACTAAATTATTCAGATCAAAGTAAATATATTTTTAATGTAAATTAAAATTAAATTAAATTAAATGTGTCCCACAAAATCTTGGCTGCTGTACACACTTACCAGGTAGTACTGCCTTAAATCTTCCTCCTACCCCATGCTTTTGTATTCTAGGACAGGACAGTGTTTTAGGGTGTTTCTGACTCAGGTTTTATGCAGACACAATACAGTGATAGAAGCCTTTAAATTTACACCAGCTTTCCAAAACCAGCATCTATTCATCCTACCAGTGTTCTATAGTGTTTAATACACAATGTTATCCATTCAGTAAATCATTTATTATGTGTGCTCATGAAAGCAGAATGGTACAGAGAGATCTAACTGTGGAATTTATCCAAATAAATAAGTTTTATATTAGCCAGATCTTCCAACTTATCATAGTATACCATGTAAAAATTTTTTAGGACCTGAATATTTCCATCCTGCATATTGTCTGCAAGTAAGCTACAAAGACAGAGGAAAAGCAGCTTATTTTCCAGTAGCTGCATGGGATTTTTAATAGCACTACCAATAAATAAAACAATATTTTTAATACAATAAAACCTACTTGTACATGCACTAAAATAGTCAATGAATACTACGGTAGAGGACTTTTACGTACATGTTTTTCTTAACAAAAACCACTTAAAACGTATGTTGCAGTTACTAACAGATGGAAAGCTGACAGAAAGCTAGCACTTCGTTTTACATCACTTGGTTTTGATTCATAGCCTTTTGGCATGGTGTTCTGTATAAAAGAACGAGTCTTGGTCTTGCAGTGTTACAAAATCAACAGCTCTTTCATCTTTCAAGCTAAGGAAAAAAAAGTACCCTAGTACAAACTCAGGATAGAAGATAAAACAAGACAGTGTTGATTATCCTGTCATTTATAGGCTCCTTTGTATCCTTAATGGCCTTTAGTCGTTATTAATATGTATGATGGTTTTTTTAAACCTCTCTGCATGTATAGACATAATTTTGCAAATGCCACAAATGGCCAATATAGGATCGAAATGTTAATAGATTTAACAAATTGTCGGCTCAGTAGTTTTGGGGTTTCTTATGTATACTGACCACTTATTTTCTTTCTTTTGCAGATTGTAGCTTTGCGTGAACAAAATGCACACATTCAAAGGAAAATGGCAGCTGGTGAAGGGCCTGCCGAAGCAGAGCATATTGAAGGAATGGACCCAGGGCAAAAGGTTCATGAAAAGGTACAAAATGATAATTTTCATTGGATCACACAGTCAATATGAGAAATAATAAGGTGTAAGATTTTTGTAATGTGAATATTTTTATGGGACTTCCCTTAGAATATTGTCTGCCTACTGAAACTAGCATCAAAAAATGAGCTTTTTTANTTGTCTGCCTACTGAAACTAGTATCAAAAAATGAGCTTGTTTAAATGGAAAGGAAATGCAAATGGGCATGTCCTTGCTCTTTGATAGGGTATTGAGTTAGACCCACAGCTTATAACAAACTTTTCTTGGAAATTTTTTACGTAATGCTACAATTAAGGATGCTATTTCCTGCTGAGTGATCCTCTGTACGTCACATACAGAAGAGCAAGACGTAGTGGCACATACATGCGAAAGGGTATATATGCAAAAACTGCTGCCAAAATAGTCCATAAGGGGAGGACAGAGATGTAAAAACTAAAAGAAGTATTTTTCCTCTGTGCTACCTATAGATACTCTTCAAATTCATGTCCATGTTGATATAGAGAAAAGTGAAGAGCATTTTACTTAGCACTCTTTCAATATGACATAGGTATGTAAAATTTAAGCTAAGTATTTGCCACTTAAGGCTGAAAGAGAAAAAAAGTAGAGAATATCTGATTTAGAACAAGGTTTTCTTCTAAGCCTTAGTTTTCCAGACTGATAAAAACCAAGTTGCATATCTTCCTCTCTTGCTTTACAGTTATTAAAGTGCAAGCATAACATAACATTTGGCAGACAGCTGAAATGAGTAGAGCTGCTGCTTCTATCTCTAATTGTGCATTTTTGTGTAATGGCATGTGATTGACAGTGGCATAAATCATACTTATAAAAAATAACACTCATCATTACTTATTTATTTTATAGGGAATCCAATTTACAA
Organism: Fregata magnificens; assembly: GCA_013389945.1. Taxonomy (NCBI): domain Eukaryota; kingdom Metazoa; phylum Chordata; class Aves; order Suliformes; family Fregatidae; genus Fregata; species Fregata magnificens. The sequence continues at coordinate 59 of WAAD01009934.1, read as the reverse complement.
GGTTGCACTTGCACTGCAAGCATTAATTTTACATGTTTTGTGGTCTGTTTTATGTGTGT
>WAAD01009915.1:0-12663 GCA_013389945.1 Fregata magnificens | reverse complement strand
CGGATACACTTTGTATAGCTCATCTGAAAAGCATCCTTTTTTTTTTCCCTCTGTATATATATGTTTATATGTGCATATGTATATGTATGTGTATATAAATGTATGTATATATATATATGTCTTACATGGACAAGAACGTGTACACATACATGTATGCTCACACATGTGTGCATTTAAATGGGGTTTTTTGGGTTTTTCTTTCTGTCACCTCATTAAAGTATGCCATCAACCCTATCTATGATGGTTCAGCATATTTTCATTTCCTATCTGTTACCTTTCAGGCTGTGTCTAACATACTTCTTCAATTAAAAAGTCCCCTTCTTGCACTTTATTATCACAGAATTGTTTTGATATGATTTGTCTCTCTCTTCAATCCCTGCAGGGATGTCAAGCCTATCATTTCCATTGTTTAGAGCACTTCCAGTAATTAAAAAGTGCACTTAAACTCTTCTATGTTTTTTTCGGTACCATGTATCCAAAGAACCTGTTGATGGGTGTTACTCAGTATGAAGAGAATAACTTCAAAATAAGCAGTTTCAGCAACTGTTGTTTTATCTAGACCATGTTACAATGTACTACTAAGTTGGTTAATATTTAGATTGGTCAAATGACCCCTTTTAAAAGTTGTGTTAAATCATATCACTGCTGGGCATTTTTCGTTGTTGACTGATTTTGGTCTCCTGATTTAGACACTAGTAGCATATTCACCAGTGCTTCAGTGACGCAATTTATAAATATCTAGGAATTCACCCAAAATCTCCTGTGCCACTCATTTTCTTATTTTTTCTTATTTTAGGCTTTCACCTCTTATTTTCCATAAGCATGATCTGTTTCTACCTCTGTTATTTTTTTGGACTTATTCTCCCTATTCCCTGTGGTCTTCTCTTGTCTGCCATGCTTAATTCTCCTCTCAAGTACTTCTGCAGCATATTCAAATTGCCTTCAGCTTAAAAATTTGAGTTTAAATGGCTTACATTTCTGAGGCTGCAACAGGGGCTTTTTTTGGTAGGAGAGAAACACATTCTTAGACACCCATCATATGATTCCTACTGCAGTAGTAGTGTGATAAAGTGAACCACATACTGCATTTCTTTATCCTCATGCCTAAAACTTTCAACCACTTCGATGCCTCAACATTCTTTTATATATAGGCAAATTCAGCTCTTTTGTTTGTTTGTTTGTTTAGTAACTAAATTCCCCCATTACTACATAGAGTCTTGATACTTAATTTTCATAACGGCAGTTCAGTGGTGCAGGAGGAATGATTGCCATCTTCTACACACTTTGTAAGATGTGTGACCCTCTGAAGCAAACGTCCTTGTTATTAGTCATTCATCTCTGTAACAACAGTGATTGCCTTGACTGAAATGAATTCATTTTATGATACCGTGATTCAATTATGATACTGGGTGCCAAATCCCAAAAGCTTTTTTTCTCTTCATCAGCCCTAGGCTCAAGAAAGTACACATGAACTCTTAAGATTTTTGAGTATTGAGTATATATGTACATCACTGGTTTTGGCAAACATTATCCACTTCACACTTGGCACAGTAACTTCTGCCTGGTTTTTGGCTTTTTACCCTTTTGATCTCCCCTCAAGAACTCTATTCTTGCATACCATTTGAAACTAAGGTCACTTTTTTTACTCTGGGTTTACTGTCTACCTCAAGTCTTTTGCTTACAATCATTTTTTTCTCCCAGTGTCAAAACTAACTTTCAAAGCTTTCTGAATTAGAATTCCTTCTAAATGGATGCATTTACAATACAGAAGTTTGGCTAGGTATTTTTGTTTAGATAACCTTTCTTCTAGCATTGAAGATGGTGAGAAACAAGATAAGGCAAAGGAAGTACAATCTGAGCAGCTAGAAGAGGGAAAAATGAAGAAAAAGAAGCGAAGGCATGGACAAAAAATTGAGAAACCGGAGGCTGTTATGGCTAACTTCTTCAAAGCTTTGGAAATTTATCAAACAAAAATGCTTGTAAGTTTTTCTTAAATTCTTTTAGTCATTGAATTTTTATTTATGTAATATAGAACACTTGTTATTGAAGGGAGAAATGTCATCATAAAAGGAACATTGGCATCAGTTTTCAAATGACTGGCTGTATTCATTCTTTTGTGATTTTTGTAATACTTCATAGAGTTATATAAATAAAGTGTTTGTGTGTGTAATTTCTCCTATCTTGGTCTAACAGGACAGATTAACCTCCTGAGCTTCTTGTTAGGAGCTCCCTACTTTCCATAATCTAACTTCTAGCATCTGTATTTCTATTTTCTATAAGATTTTTCTTTGTTCTTAAAAACGTCAAATGATGAACTCTCTCAAACGTTCTGAAGTAGTTTATTCCATAGTAGCATTTCTTTTCCAGACTTCCTTCTAAAAAGTTTTCCTTAATATTCTATTTCAGTCTTCCTGTTGCAATTTTAAACCCATTATTTTTAATCTCACTTACCATGAAATGGGAGAATAGGCTGCCAAGAAATGCCCTTGCTTATTATAACTGGTGTATGAAGGCAACAGAGTTATGTATTTACTTTCTTAAAACCTTACTGCCTACTTTTCTTATCTTGATATTAGCTACAGACCACCTCTAATTTTTTTTTTTTTTTTTACTTTCAGCACTACTTGGCAAGAAATTTTTATACCTTAAGATTTCTTGCTCTATTTGTTGCATTTGCCATCAACTTTATTCTTCTATTTTACAAGGTAAGATTGTGCATTCTTCTTTAAATGTTTTTGGTTACTTCCAGAGGAATATTTAATGATGGTTTCAAGGCTTGTTTAATAAAGCCATTATTACAAGCCCTTCAAACACAAACTCAAGCATTTAGATATGAAGTAGTTAATATTTTAAATTTTGTAACTAAAATTCGTGATATTAAACCTATTCTGTTTTTATTTTACTCAGGCTGAATGAAAACAGATTTATTTCATTCATCCTTTATAATTGAGTGTGTGTTTCTACGCATTTTTTTCATTTACTCACATAAGTCTGTTATTGTTTGGATTGTTAATCTTGTCATGGGAAATTTGAAATCCGACTAAGATAACTCAAATGTCAAAACTGTTGCATTTTTTTCTTTCAGTTGTTTTAAAGATACTGAGAGGCTTCAGTTCACCTGATTATTCTCAGTGATAATATTTCTGCTTTTTCTAAAGAACCCTACTGACTACATTAATTTTTGACTGGGAATAGTTTATACATAATTTCAGAATCAGATTAATGTCTTAATTTAACTAGATGAGCTCATATGTTTTAGTTATAGTTAATTTGTTCATAATTTTTTTTTCATGCCTTTCAGGCCTGGGGTTTGGCATTTTGGGAGGAGTGCTTGCTTTATTTAATTTCTTTTTTTCATGAATTTAGTAATCTCTAATGAACATCAAATGTATTTTTTTCCCCATTCTGTGTTTCCATGTGGGATTATAATTCAGTTTTCATACTTACTTGCTCCATTTTCTTTGTTGTCATTGCCGACATGGTTGTTAGTGACTGTTGTGATGAAGGTATTTCTGTACTGGGATTGGGACTTTAATTGATTGGTATGAGCAGGCAGAAGAAATACAAAGCAAGACAAGCCTTTTCATAGTAGGCTACAGTTCTTTTTTTTATATCACTGATGAAGAAGGTTGTACATCAATACTTCAAACTTAATCTTAGTTTTTTCTTAGTTCTTCAGATTTTACCTGAATCTAATAGTTGTTTCAGGTTCTGGTGTATAACCCAATGATACAAAACAGAACATCTTCAGCAGCCTTCACTAATTTTATTCCTGAATTTTTACAACCTCTATCCATGAAAAGGAGTAGAATTCACTAAGGAGAACTCCCATCCATAAAAGCCTCATTTTTTTAACTTTCCTTACAGATTTGAAGTCTCGTTTATCTGTATGCTGGAATCCGGCCCTTTTGATCTTCCCCTTCTAGATATAGGGTCGAGTTGCAATAAGCTGAAGAATCTTGTGTTTTCCAATATTACATTTTCTAGTTCTGTTGTTTACAACCAAAAACTTCAGAGAAGACAAAAGCAGCTGCATGAACATTCAGTCTAGAAGTAACTGAATTCTGATCTCAAATATCTTGATAAAGCAACTCCTACAACACAGTTATAGTCTTGGAGACCGGGCAGGTAAAGATGCAAAAGGCTCTTGAAAACTGGGTAGAATGTATGTGCACTATTCCAGGAGAAAGACCATCAGGGCTATTTAAGGCTCCTTTCTTGCCTCTCTCTTTCCATCCCATACGGTTAGAGAAGATGGACTTCAAAGGTGTATGCAGAAGTCTGCTTTTGTCTATGCCAGTCCTTTTCTTGCCACTCTCTTCTGCTTTTCATTGGGTCTTGTGGGTCAGCCAACAACCCATTCTATTGCAGAGTGAGGACAAAAGTTTGTGTTTATCAGTACAAGTCCATCTGTCATAGATAGGAAAGGGTCAGTGGGAGCCAAACACGAGTGAACAGGACTTCAGCTTTCAGATAAAGCTGTCAAAAGAAGGGCACTTAGGGCTTTTATTTTAAAGGCCAGGTTTTTAAAGTCACTGGAAGAATTTAGGGCAGCATGTCAGCTTTATGGCTTGGGGTATTTACGAAATACTGATTAAATACTGTATTAATTTGTGAGCTCTAAACTAAGTCTTGAAATAAAAATTTATGGACAATGTACAAGTTGATAACGTGAGAATTTTGTTTCTTTCTAGACTCTAGTAATCAGGAACAATGTAGATTACAAAACAAACCCTAAATTCAGTTATATGTTAGACAACCCTGTCATTGCTTGGTTCTTCCAAGAAAACATTTCTGCATAACTTTTTCATTGTTTGTTTTGGTTTTGCTATGGCACTGTTAAAGGAGAGATTTGTAAACTGTCGTATGCCTGTACTTGCTTTTTCTAGATTCTCTTTTCAGTGACATGAGATGATGTGGACACTTCTGCTGTGAAAATGAAGGACATTACTGTTCAAAGCTAATGCTCAGTCATCTTCCCATGAGCAGGCTTTGCAAACATCGTTTGTCATTATAGTAAAGGAAAAGCTTTTAACTTTATTCTGTGTTTTCAATGTGCTTGAATTTCTCTCAGGTGACAGAAGAGCCACTTGATGAAGTAGAGGAAGACTCTAATCTCTGGAACTCTTTTGATGAAGAGGAAGAGGAGGAGGGCATGGTGTTTTTTGTTTTAGAAGAAAGTACAGGTTACATGGCACCTGCTCTCAGAGCATTGGCAGTTATTCATACTATCATCTCCTTTGTCTGTGTGATTGGCTACTATTGCTTAAAGGCAAGTTCCGAATCTTATTACTAATCTATTATTTGTGAAAGAACGTTGGCTATGTCCCAAAGTGATTTTTGGAGCTAATACTAGAATACCTATTTCTGCCTAGTTGTTTACAAATTCTGACTATTCAATACATAGATGTTTTCCTCATGTACTCAGTCTTTCAGAGATGGAGTTAACTTTCTTCATAGCAGTGTGTGTGTTTTGGATTTGTGGTTAAAACCGTGTTGATAACACACCCACCTTTTGGTTATTGCTGAACAGTGCTTGCACAGTGTGAAGGCTTTCTCTTTCCTTTACCCACTCTGTGCATCCCCCAGTGAGTACGTTGGAAGGGGGCAAGGAGTTGGGAGGGGGCACAGCTGGGACAGCTGACCTGAACGGACCAAAGGGATATTCCATACCATGTAACGTCATGCTCAGCAATAAAAACTGGAGGCGCGGGGGAGACGGGGGGCGGCCTTGACTTCCAGGGTGGCCGTTGCTCAGAGACTGGCTGGGCATTGATCTGCTTGTGGGTGGTGCTAGAGTGATGTTTGGTCTTATATAGTGTTATAAAGAGTACTTAATATTGTAGATAAATATCATGGTTTCTAAAAATATATAAACCATGACAAAGATGTCCACTGTCATTTTCATAGGTCCCTCTGGTTGTATTTAAGAGAGAAAAGGAGGTAGCTAGAAAGCTGGAATTTGATGGACTATACATAACTGAACAGCCATCTGAAGATGATATTAAAGGACAATGGGATCGCCTGGTTATAAATACTCCGTATGTAAAATTAAATGGTTATATATAAACTTTATAAATATTATAGCTCATTAACCCACTGATCTAGAACCTTCCCTGCCCACCTGCCACCTAGTTCATCTAAAGGAAAGGCATTTTTCACCTTATATCGGATGCTACTGTAGTAGATTCTAATGTGACATCCTGTATTATCTGTTTATTTAATAAATATTATCATAACATGTATATTCCACCTCCTTTTCATTTTTCTAGGGTTTGCAAGGATTGTGCATCTTACCTCACAAGCTCTCTCCAAAGCATTTCACATATTATTCACTATTGAGAAAGTTTTAAAAAGATAACTTCCGTCCTTTTCAGTGACTCAATTTCACATTCGTATCATATAGCAGTATTCTTCTGCCTTTCTTTCCCACTTCTTGCTAACAAAATTTGTATATGACAAAAGAAGTAAATCTAGTGTAAAATAGCAATCCCAGAATTTGAGTAGGTCTGACAGGAATTACTGTCAGGTTGTATGCATTAGCAAATACTGTAGTAGTCATACACTGATTCTAGGAGACTCACCTGCTGTTCTGTTAGTACAAGTGTAGGCAAGAAAAAGAAAAATATCAGTAAGCTGCAGCAGTCTGTAGGAGTGACACAGAGAAATATAGCAAGTCAACCCTCTTCTCTTGAAACAATGCCTTGTCTACAGGCTATTTTTCAGAATTTACTCTTTCAAAACAACTAGAATCATGTTTTGGTACTAGTATACCTAAGCTTAGATTCCTGTCTTTCCCTAATAGTGTCATAATTTAAGGACAGTAACAGAAAGCTGGAAAAGAACAGTTATTTACAAGTCACAAAGTAGTTGTGGCTAGTATGTGCAGGCATAAGTAAGTATTTGATAAAAACAAGCCAGCAAAAATAATCAACTAAATGCATCAGAGTGACAATATGCTGCCAAATAGCCAAAATATCTATCTTATCAGTCATAGTCAATTTTTGTACATTATAAGTAGTGCCCTTAGTACTTTCATTAAAATTAGAATATCTAAAATATCAGAAATTCTTGAATGCTTTGTTTTCCTACACCTGAATTTTAAGTCTTGTCTTTAATTTCATTTAGAAATACAGACTAGCACATATTATTAAAGTTACAATAGAAGGTAATTGGGAAACTGGAGAGCCTGCTTAATTTCCAACCTGTTTCTTTTAACTGTTGACAGCAAGCTATCTAGACATCCAGTAAGTTTATCCTCAGCAAAAAGAAGCGTGAATTAATGAGCTATATTGTCAGCTTATCCCAAACAACATGCTGTAAAGCCTGCTCTCAGATGTTGCACTATCTACTGAAGTTGAATAAAAGATTAAGGCTAATTTAAGCAGACTAATCCGTCCCTCTGATGTGAACTGACTATCGAGGTTTAGTGCAGGTATTGTACCATCAGGATAACCACTGCTGGAGGGTACCCAGTGCTGTGTATATACTGAAATGTGCTTTCTATAAGTGAAAAAAAAGTAATCAAAAAGGCAAAATAGGTACCCTGATAAATGCAGCACCATTAGATGTTTGTGGTAAAAGAGATAGACACAAGCTGGCTACATTAGAGACATACTTTGCTTAAAAGTTGGAGAAATCAAGGAAAGAAATAATACAGAGCATTGGACCAGAATATACCATCTGAGTCACTGAAACCATTTGCCTTTATCTGGAGTAATTTCATTCAGAATTTCAGTTCAGAAAAAGAAAAAAATTGAGCACTTAATAGTAGTTGGGAAGTTTGCCTCACATCCCAGCAGAACAGTGTCCTGGAATCTCAGTCTTCTGATGTTAACGCTTGCTTTATTTTACCAGTACTGTCCTTTAGTTTAAGCAGTTATTTTTCTTTTTTACCTTCCTGCATATTTGATCAACTCTGTGTTACATCCAGGAAATGGGGAGAGAAAAACCTTAAATTTTGTAGTGTTTCTTGCTAATTGGCTTTCTTCAAATCTGACATAATATACAGTAAGACCATCAGAATGAGGAATCCCTGGGCACTGCTATTCATAAGGCAGTTCAAGAACAATATTTTTTTATGATCAAGTTGAAGATCAGGGAAACATCACTGATAAGAGAGAACACTGTCTTTGTTCTTGCAGGTCAAATCTGATGTATTTCCTAGTGTCTCTTGTAAGATCTCCCCTGGATAAAACTGGTTGCTTATTGAAGCATAGTGGTTGCTCACTACTCTCAAAAAAAGTGGGGAATTTTCAATAAAAGATACCCTGACACCTCTCCAATATTTAACATTTACTGCTTCATTTCTTTCTTTTTTGTATACACAATGGCTTTTCTTTTAATTACCAGTGTGGGCATGGCTGCTCAGAGGCAGATGATGCAAAATGCTCTTTAGCTGAACTGTCTTGCAGCTTTAGAATTATAAATGGTTTTTACCTTGTCTTGTTCTGGGATGTCAGATCCAGTAACAACAATATGATACACCTGAGAACAAGATTACCGCTAACCCCTGCCAAATGATCTTTGCCATTTTCTGGGGTTTTTTAATATTTTTTGAATTTTAAATTTATGTTGGCAGACTGCCCACTGGTTCCCAAGTGTTCAGCCTCTATTTGAAATGTAATCCAGTGAACTTAAAAATTATTTATGCTACAAGACTCTCTTATTTTCCTCTGAAAATCATTGTCTGTACTGATTTTATGGCTAGGAGCAATAAAGTATTTATTTAGGAGATGAATGATATTACACTGACTACCCTGCTATTACTGAGTTGTTAGGCTCATTAGGTGATAATATTTAGCCTGCTGTCCTTTGCTAGCCAGCCATGTTTGTGGATGTGAAAAAGAAAAGAGGGGGGAAAAAAAGATTATATTGCAGCAAATGATGATTAATAACAGCTGTTGTCCACACAAAAAGAAATTGTTCTCGTAATTCAAAGGGCAGTGTGTGAGTGAATGAAATTGTACCAGAATCTGCAGTGATCAGGAACATGGTATTTTCTTTTTTTTGGTTGTTTTTTTCTCTCCCCTAACAAGTTAAATAACTTGAAATATCTTTGCCTTATCTATGTAGGTCCTTTCCTAACAATTACTGGGACAAATTTGTAAAACGGAAGGTAGGCTTTTTATATTTCTATTATGTTAGTCATAGCAATAATCTACTATTCAGTTAATTTGGGTATCTATGTGTAATATACTTCTGTACACATAAATATACAAATAACTGAGAACTGAAATTTGTTTTATGGAAGTCATTGTTGTGGTAAATGTCTCGGTGAACAGGCAGCTGCAGCGTAGGTGGGAGGAGGGAGGAAGACAGAAGGCTGTGGTTTCCTTCCTAGACTCAGGCAGTCGAAATAACTTTGTGCTGTCAATCAGCCACGCAGGTCTAATTTACAGTCATTGTCATCTTTAGGATACAAAGCCCCCTCATCCCCCTAAAAAAAGAAAAACATGCCAGCTTAAATGACAGCAAATTATACATAAGCTTTCAGATAATAGCCTTTAATGCTTCTATTTTTCTTTTTTATGCTCCCCCTNTGCCCTTGATTTTAGTCCAGTGGAAGAGAGCGAACCAGAAGAGGCATCTCTTGTATCATGGTATGACTTCTGAATTTCACAGACAAATTATGTGTTGGCATAACTTCGCTGTCAAAGACAAAAACAGATTTTGTATTGAAACTGTAATGATGTTTTCCTCGGCATGGAAAATTCAAATGGAGAAGTCTTCCTAGTGTGAAAGTAAAATAAAAAAGCGTTTTGTTTGTTCTAAAACATACTTGTACTTGTGCTATAAAAGTAAGAAAAAAAATCACACGAGTTGATGCTGACTGATCTAGTTGGGCACTCTTTTATTTTAAACAGGAATCAATGCAGCATTTTAAAGTTCTTTAGGTGTTACAACAGAGTTAGTTTATAAACCAAAGGACAGAAAAAGTATTGATAACAAATATCTAGATGCCAGGTATCTAGAAAAAATTCAGAGATGTTTTCCTGACTTAATCCATCAGTGAAGATGAGATTTTGGAAGTATCCAAGTCCCAAATGATTTAGGCTCCTACAAGAGTTTGATTTCCTCGATACTTAAGGCACACAAGAAGAAGGATTTCCGTTCACGTGTCATCTAATGGCTAATAAAATATTTAGAATCTTGCAGAAGGCATTACCTTTTCTCTTGGTAATTTTGGCAACATTTTACACTAGACAGAACACTTATCTCTTCAAGCAATTCGGGTTCCACATTTCACTACTTTTAAAACACATTTTAATTTTTGTAAGTCTGGAATACGGCAGTATCACTCCTACTGAAATTGTTCCCCCAGTTTCAATGGTTTAGAAACTGTGTATGGGTGCTTAGAGTTAATGAATACTCTGAAAAATGAAGCACCTACATCACTCAAAAAATAAACAGCTAAGGTATATCACCACCTTCAGCAAACAAATGTGAAGTGCCAAACCTAGTTTGTTGTTTATACTCACAGAATTCAATACCTAATTTTGACATTGATGCATTTCAAAAATTTTGTATTTCCTAGGTTAAGCTCCATTGATACAAAGTACCACATTTGGAAGCTCGGAGTTGTTTTCACTGATAATGTAAGTATGTTAGCCTAGAAGAATATGCTTTGATTTTGTCCCAACGTGATTGTATGTCTTCCACCATCTGCTTTTATTTTAAACAAACATAAACAAATACTACTGCATTACAGACCCATTTTACAATAGTTTTTTCTGTCTTGTGTTGTAGCAAAGTGCTTTAATTTATGTTAGAATTTTCTTTTTGATTCTAAAGGGCAATATGCATCTCCTTACCATTAATATAATGTCAGCATTTTGGAAGTTAATGGTACATTCATTTAATTTTGTAGAAATCAATCTAGCAACCAAAGCTGTCTTTTCTAAAATCAAGCACAGTCTACAGAAAGTTATTCTTTTTTATTCTTGAATCATCTGTTTGACATGGTGGGTTAATTCTTTTCTTTCATACCTTCTCCTTTGAAAGGACCATGCTTACATTAAGATTCCTTTTATTGTGAATCCTCTTTTTGCATCCTCTTGAGCATTCCCAAACAAACAAGAAGGCCAAGGTGAATCAAGTGAAGATGTATAAATTCATTGTGCACTAAAAGCACGCTGAGCCATTGTTCTTCAATAAGAGCTTTCACATCAAAGTGACTTCAGGTTCACTGTTTGTTAAAAGGATAAGCTGTATTATGTGCCTTAGGTTTTCTGGGTGTCCTGGTTGACGTGGTCTGAGACCTAAACAAAGTGTCTCAAGAGTAATACAACACATTTTCTCTCCTCCAGAATCAGTATTAAAATTTAAAGTACTGTGTAACAAGCTCCCCAGCCAAAACAGTTTTAAGGTAGGGGATTTTGATGTTAATAATATATATGCTGAAGACTGCATTTAAACATGTAAAGAAAGAGGTCTCATTAGCATAACTAAGCAATAAACACTCCTTAAATGAACAGTGGAGATAAGAGACAGAGTAAGACAGTCTTTTCGAACATGTAAAATAGAGGTATTACATTCAGACTGTGATTCAAATCAGATCATGATAGTATTACTTTATTTCATAACTTGAGTGACTAAAAGAAAGCTGTATTCTGGATCCAATAATACACATTAGCACCTGCTAACATTCTGCCACTTTTCACTTTCTCTGCAGTCATTTTTATACTTAGCTTGGTACACGACTATGTCTATCCTTGGGCACTACAACAACTTCTTCTTTGCTGCTCATCTGCTGGATATTGCTATGGGTTTCAAGACACTGCGAACCATTTTGTCTTCAGTCACTCACAATGGCAAACAGGTTAGTGCTACATGCAAAGATATGAAAATGACTGTGTTTTGTAACAGTACTGGAAAAAATCTTGTGCTACCTAGGAAATATTGGAATGCAATCCATTTTGATCATGATTGGATTAAAGAAAAGATCCCATTGTGTCTTCTGTAGCACATTTAATACATGCTAAATCCTGTGAAATTATAATAATTTATACCCACAGAATGCTGATAGCTAAAGAAGTTTTGTACACAATAGAAAACGCATCATTTTAGAAAAATACAAGAATATGAATTATGACCTAACCAGCTCCTCCTCTATGCTCAATGATGAACTGACTGGTGATAACTAATAAGAATTCGCAATCTCTCCTCAGCTACAGCAGTAATAATGATCTGGGCACTGAGATTTCAATACTTAGGTAGTAAGAATGTGCTTACAGGTGTGGGCATTCTGCACTGTGGAATGTATTTATATGTCACTTTGTCATGCAAAAATCAGATTAATAAAATCTACTTCCGAAACTAATTGTTGAAACTTATGCAGGGAATCATTCTCTGATCTCTAAAGGCTCTATATTCCTAGCTAGCGTACCAACAAAAACAGGCTTTTCACTAACACACTTTTTAACTTACATTTTAGAAATCTCACAGAACTTCCCCAAAATTTAATTTCAAACATACACATTCTATTCCTTCTCAAACGCAGTAACATATATTCTAAGCCCACTCTTATGCCCTGTTAGACTTGTCAAAACATTTTAAACCACATAACATTTTGGAAGAGGCAGAAAAATATCCCCTTAGCTTAACTCTGATATATCCTTTGTGTTTGCTTAATCCTTTCTTTCAGCAGAAATTGACCAATGG
>WAAD01009905.1:44399-57330 GCA_013389945.1 Fregata magnificens | reverse complement strand
TGAAATTTTCAGTCAGAGAAAATAGAATAACTGCTGAATTAAGCTGACACAGTGTATTTCAACTATAAGTACATACAAACTCTTAACTCACTTCTGTAAATGTCAATTCATTGAAAAACCATCTTGCATATGGTAGGTGAATGTGAGCATACAATATTGTACAAAACACTAATGATTTTTTTCTTTTTTCTTTTGATATAGCACCATTGAACCTCTATATTTCACCTACGGAGTCTTATTTGCCTGTGGCTGCTCATTTGCGTACCAGCCATCCTTGGTCATTCTTGGGCACTACTTCAAGAAACGCCTTGGACTAGTGAATGGCATTGTCACTGCAGGCAGCAGCTTGTTCACTGTGTCACTGCCCTTCCTCTTGACAGTTTTGATTGATTCTGTTGGCCTATATAACACCTTGCGGGTCCTCTGCATCCTTATGTTTATTCTGTTCCTGGCTGGCTTTACGTACAAACCCCTTGTTTCCAACGCCAAAGACAAGGAGGGAGAAAAGAAGGGAAAGTTCAGATTTCCTCCTGAAAAAAAGATTTGCAATTTCTCCGTTTTCAAAGTTCTCAGTTACCGAATCTGGGCTTTTGGGATCCCAGCTGCACTTTTTGGATACTTTGTGCCTTATGTTCACTTGGTAAGTGCAAGTTTCTTCCTACGTATGATGTATTTAAAACTACAGCTATTTCCCTTTGTTATGGACTAAGAAAATGACTGGTGATAGGAAGCAATATTTAAAGTGCAAGTTGTGTTGGGAAGAAACACGAAATTAATTGATGTTGTCTGATTAAGAGGGCTCTAATCAGAACTATTAGTTGAGCCAGTTAAAATTTTAGTTCCTTGTTCTCAATCTGAGGTTTAAAACACTTTAACCATGAAAAGAGACATTTGAAAAATATTCTGTACTATTCCAAAGAGAATTCTTTATTTTGGTACTCGGCTGCATACATTGCCAATGATACTTGTGCATTTCAGAGGAATAATGGAAGGAGTAAATAACAGCAAATGGGTAAAACTTCTAATTTTTGTTCCTTTAAATAGAGGTATGTTTGTTAAAAAGTGCCTTTTTTATTGACCATTTTCCAGGTTTATTAAAAGCAAAATACTTGGATTTTTCTGTCTCTCAAACTTTAGCTTTGTAGTTTACCACTGTAGCACTAATATAACTGATCCTGTTATCTGGTGCTTCTAGCTGCCAATTCAGCTGGTTTTTACTGCTGTCTACAGTAACTGATAGAGCTTTAGCTTCTGATGATGGGGAAGCTGTCAATCAGCCATTTCTTATACAGGTACTAAAGTTAATTTGTTTCCTTATTACAGAAAAAAAATTCTGCTACACTGTTAATCTAAGAAATATTTATGCATTACAGGAAATGTATCTGGCTGGCACTCATTGCGCTACCTACTTAAATGATGAATTATTTTTGAACGGCTTCCTGGTGGTGCTGTCTAAACTGAAGTGGTCCAAACCAAAAGACTTAAAAAGAAAAAAGGGGGGGTGCGAAGCCCACAACCTGCAATGGGATGCTCTACTTAGACCATTACACATCCTCATATTCAAGAGTATTTGATAAAGAGCATGGACTAGTAGAACTAGTAGCCACTATGAAAACAGAAGGATCAAATTAATATTTACTGTTCATCCATGATAGAACAGTAAGATTAATGATAATAAATGTCTTTAATTCTGTCACATCTTCAACTCCTTAAAAGCTCATGGGTTTGTATGCAATATAGCAAGTGGTGTCACTGCTTTCTGGTAATACATTGGTTAGATTACTGACTCTGCATCAGATACTTATTTTAAAAATTACCGTAGGGTGGGGGCTGGTTTGGTTTTGAGCAGTTGTAAACTGACTTTTATTCATGGCTAGTTCTTGTTGCTTAGTTTTTTTAATTGTGTAGATCTTATTCTATAACACTTAGACTATTTCAAAGGACTGTACAGTCAGATGACTAAGCTGTTGTGACATCTTATGCTATTTCCCCATAAGTTTTGTAGAGAAGTTTTGAAATAAAACAGTGTTCACAGGAGTGGAAGGGAAGTGGTGTAGAGAAAGCTATTGGATAGATTGTAAATGATCGTTAACACTTTCAGATAACTGAAGAACAAGGCTATACAAGCAGTCGCACAGAACATCTAAAATACATTTATTTAACAAAAAGCTTGTAATTTTTTACTAAGATGCTTGTACAAATGCTTCTTGTTTCTAGAGTGGACTAAAGGTGCTGGTCAACTTGTAGAAGACAAGTCCCTTTATCTTTTTTAATATATTTTATAATTTTTCTTTTTATAATGTGCTTTCACTCCTGTTGAGTGCTTTTTTCTGCCATATCGGATTGGCACAAATTCTGATTGCGAAATATAGCTCCCGTACAGGAAAACAACTTGATCAAGGCTGTTTCTAATATCATGTTTGATAACACTATAAAACTATTCCAAAGTACAGTTAGAATCTAATATTTTAAAGATTACCTCAAAATTATACTGAGATACTTAAATGCCAGCTTTTTTTTTTCCTCGGAGTTTCAGAGGAACAATGAAGCTTAACTATTTATAACATAAAATCTTCAATGGTAGTCAGTTTGCTTTGTATGCCACTTTTGAGAGGGGAAGCTTCACCACCTCTTAGGAACTCTTCACTGATAAGTTTTATTATCAAAACCCCCTCCTGAAACTCACAAGTTTTTGTTTTAATTTACTTGTCTCTAAATACTAAATTTTACTGTATAATTCTCTGTCCTTCTGTAAACCAGAGAGGAAAATCTTCTTGAACAATGTATAGTAAGCTCCCACTACTTTTAAATAAAACCATTCTAAACAAGAAACTTAGCTTTCATTCTTGGCTTTGCAGATAGCATTATTAAATGGAAAATAGCTTGAGGTTTTTTTTCTTTAATATTTTAAAACATCTGATTATTTGATTTGGATTTCTATCCAAAATTTAATTCAGGTACCTTTCAATATACACAAAGAATCCATGGAGGGTTGAGGTACTACTTATCTTGTGTTAGGTACACAGGACTCTTGAACATGCTCTGAAATATTTAAAGCCTAAACTAAACTTTGATCAGTGAGTATGATAGGGATGGTAAGAAACACTATGAATTGGAATAAAATTTCATGTGTTTATACTGATAAAGAAACTACATAGGTACCATCAATGTCAGATTCCTGTTTGCTTATATATATGGTTCATTAAGTACTATGTAAGTGCTCACTAATCTTTCAGAAAGCTTGACATTTAAATAGTTTAGTAAAATAATCCCTAGCTTTGCTGATGTTGAAATGGAAAATTAAAACTTGAATTTCATAAATAGCAGTATTTCTACTTCTGGAATGTATAAGATTTTTCTAACCTTCAGTCTTGGATTAGTGACCAGGATGAAAAGGGTTTAATGCCTGCAGGTCAGATACTTAAGATTATTTTATAATTATTTTGTATGTGATTACCAAGGATAGATGTATCCTCAGCAGAAATCTTTGTGACAGAAAGCAGGAGTTCGAATCACTGGGTTGGAGAGTGCAGTCATAGGACTAACAGTAAACTTGTTGCTTGGGTCTTAAGGAATGAAGTGTTCTTGCAGCTAAACCCACCATTTCTGTAATTATTTCTACATAAACCTAAACTCATTCAAGAATTTAGGTCTGCTTTTAGAACTAAGCAGACACTCATCCCTCTAACTCAAATTGAATAATTTTGAAAAGAAGGGAAAATCTTTTTGATTGAAAGGGGCATTTATTTTTACGAAAACAAGAATAGGTGAAGAACCATAGCATTTATTGCTGATGGGCAATGATGTATGCTGGGGGGACTATTTAAAACCTTAGGAAGTCTCTGTGGATCTGTATTTGAGACATTGAATAGATCAGTGTTTATGAAGGAACAGCATGGATTTTGCCTTTCAACACAGATACTTCAACTCCAGTAGATAACTCTGGACTCCTTTTATCCTAGTTTTGTCTGCTTTTGATAAAAACCATATTTTATGTACTTCCAGAAGTACATACTTCCAGATAAGTGAAAGGCTGTAAGAAAAAATAACTTTTTGCTGGTATGTCTACCAAACCAGAGATTACTTTCCTCAGCTTTTGAAAATGAAAATTACTATTGTTCCATTGTTTACTGCATTTTTAAAATTCTAGCAGTACTGGAAAAGGGATATGATACTTGGGCGAGTGACAGATTTTATTATGCTAAATTTCTTGAAACTTTCCCACCGTTAGGGTTGGCCGACAATAGCCAGACTGCTAGAATGGGATGCTGGTTGCAAGTGCCCTAAGAAAAACCACTTACTCTTCCCTTAGCCCTCAGATCTTGTTCCTGTACTTATCAAGTCCCATTTTTCCCACCTGGAAAGGCAGTTTCTGCCAGGGTGGTGGGTGTTCTTGACCATGTAGGGAAACACAGGTGCCGTAGGCCCTACTACTTAGGGTTGTGTGTCACCACTCATGTCGATGGTAACTGGAGGTTGGTGTGCTCTAGTCACTGCACATCAGCTGCTGTCCACTGGTTTGGCACAGCGGAGGAGCCCCTAAGGTCCCAGGCAGGGTCTCTGAGTGCTTCTGAGGCCAGCCCTGATTTCTGTTTGTGTCTCTCGTGTTTTCTGAAGCATATTGGAAAGGAGGATGCATGTTGTGAGAGTTGTAGTAAGAAAGAAATAAAAGCTCATTTTGGGCTTTGGAATAATAGAATTAGCCAGGTCTTAGCAATTTTAACCAGCTGCACCGTATTTGCTAGATAGAGTAAAAGCTGTTAAAACCAGAGAAAATAACCTGCTCATGAACTAGGCTCTAACTAAAATTAAACAAATCAACAAATTAATTGTATGGCATGCTAGATAAGATTCATATCAAGGAGCTGGCAAGAATTACCAGTCACTGACTGGTAGATATCAGCGGCGTGTGAAATGAGCATCATATTCCTTTTGGCTCTTGTAGGGGAGAACCAAAAACAGATAGCTTTTCTTATCCTAGTTTAATTGGTGTCAAATTCCATTAGTAGGTGTTTGGTGCCATGTGATTTTGGGGGAATTGGCTTGGGAGAAATACTGTAAATAAGTTTGACTTAATTGTATTACATACTTTTAGCATTAAATCAGATGGTTGAATAGCACACTGATAATTCATAGGATTCCTAAATGAAACTGCTATTATTCCTCTTAATTTCAAAATCAAGTCTAAACTGCAGTGATTGAGAGTTTTTTCTTTTGATGTCTCTCTAAAATAGGCAATTAGCCAAATAAAAAAACTAGTTTAGTCAATTCAGGTTTAAATTGTGAGCCCACAACAGAAATCTGTCAGATTAATGCAAAACACTTTCCAAGTTGTTTTTAATAAGGACTGTCTAACAAGGAAATTCAGTATATTTGAATTCTAAGTATATTTTGAAAGAAAGTATACTTAGTCTCTGCCACTTCTTGTCCTGTGCTTGTTCTGCTAATATACAGATCTTCTGTTTTTTCAGGACAGTCCAATGTTAAGTGTTTAGTGCTGTTCTCTCTTATCCTTTAAAAGTATATACTTAATCAGGATCGTACATCCTTAATTCTTATAAACTTGTTAGGTCAATTCTGTTAAAATTTGATATAAGGTCACATGTTAGGTAGTTTAAAAGATATGCTGTTGCTTTTTGTGCTTTATTTAGCAGAGTGAAAAGAAATACTGCTTAAAATGGATGTTGTCATGGCTTAGTGTTTTCTAAGCATTGACTAAGGTCAATGCTAAGGTTCTGTAGTAATTTGTCTTAGGACATGGTTTGGTTTAGCAGTTACTTTTATTAAATGCCTCTTGCTAATGATAGGTCCTGTCTTATTTGTAGTGTTTGACAGCTTGCAGGATGAAAAACTGAACAACTGAATAGTTGAACAAAATAGGGCAACTATTTATTACACGTTTTACTTTTTAAAAAGCAACTGGATGGTGGACAATGCAATAAAAATGTGTATTGATAAAGTTTACCTTTCTAAGTCTAAATATTTTTTTGTAAAGAAAATACATACTCTTAAAAAATGGCTAGAAAATTAGGCTTATTGTTTAAATATGGTTATAGGCTTGTATACAAAGCTACCCATTAATTGATAAGCAATGTGAAAGTTACCATAATACTGACTATACTCTTAAAACTGCAGAATAGCTCCGGAAAAATAGATTTCAATATTTCTTACCCTGCTTTGCTGCCTATTTCTTAATTTACTGTGTAAATCTGACTTTTTGTTTTGATGCTTATCCATGTTCGTATTCTATAATGGGTACATACTTCCATATGTAGAGATTTTTGGTTAGCAGTAGCTATGTGGATTGCATGTGTTCTGTGTCTGTGTGCTTCATGTTTAAGATATGAAAAAATGATGTGTGCCTGGCCACTTTTTCCAATCACTTCCTTGGGAGAATCTGTCTTGGGAGACAGATTTGAATACTGGATTTATTCTCTTCTGTAGATAGATACTGAAGATTCAGTGTCTCATTGCTTCTCTGAATCTGCATGTGCCAGGAATAGGTTCAGCTGGACCTCCAAGGAACAGGGACATGAGACTGCAGACTTAATGCTTGGAAAAAAAAAAATAGGTAGATACTGCTTCTGATGCTAGAAACTGCCACTGAGAAACAAAGCATCACTGTGGACTCTGCTCTAAGATTTTCAACAGCTGTATTGGGAAAGAAAATGCATCTCACAATGAAAAGTAAAGAGGCTTCCAAGCAGCTAGCCAGCTAAAAGGTATTCCAGAAGGATATAGGAGCCCCAGGACCGTTGTTAGGTACAGACTTTCAGGCATCTCGTTTGAAAATACGAGGTTCGCTGGCTCTGCTGGTAAACTGCCTTTTCAGAGTCTTGGGGAAACTTTGTAACAATGAAGGGAGGGTTTAGCCTCTAAATAAGCCTGGCTGCCAGCAGTGGACACTGTGTAGCTGTTTTTCACTAGGAAAGAAAAATATACCCTAGTGTGTATGCCCTCTGTGGTGCTGTGTTTTGCTGTATGAAAACCAGGAATATACTATGTTTGGAAGAATTCAGAGGAGATTCCTTGCTTCCCATGGTATTATATGTTGCATGAAGGTAATCAGTTTAGCCGCCTTCTCTTTTTATAGACCTTAGGAAGGACTTGGAAAAGTGCCAGTGATGACAAACATTTTTTTTACCAGGCCAGTAATCCCCTGCTCTGCTCAGTCCATGAACAGCTGTGACAGATTGAGTGCCTTGCTGTGTTATCCTTTGGAGACCACTTAGCCCATTTTGAGCATTTGACTCAGCATTACCCGGCATGCCTAGTCATCTTGGGGTCTCTTTCATCTGGATAATCCTTCCAGTTCAGTTCGTTTCCTATTCATTACCTCCCATGGCCTTTCAGCTGTCCTTCCAATTATATCTTTTACAATAGGATGTTTCCTGGGAAATAGGAAATTACTTACTTTCGTCTCCAAAAAAGAATAGGTTTGGGGAAACCTGTTCATCTGCAAACTGAAGTTAAATGTAATTGAGAGACTGGTTCTTATGTCTTAACTTTTAGAATTCAACATTTCCGTTACATTACCACATGTGTGGAGTTCCTTACTTGTGTTAGGTCAAAACCATTAACAATACCAGAGCCCTTGTCATTTGAATTATTGACAGCTTTGAGGTCTTTAATCCAGGTCTTTGAGGTAGCTGACTAATACAGACAGATCTTCTCTACAGAAAATATTTAGTGGTGAAATACTTAGACACCTGATCAAAGAGCTCAACAGGGTTTTTAAACCCTTGGAAGTCAAACCTTTTCCCTCGGCATAATGAAGGTTATGGTGGCCTCTTTGGTTTCCACGTTTGCAAGGGCGTACCTCTCTTGCAGTAAGTTCTAGAGCCTGTTCAGTCTTGCAGATCAAAACACAACAGTGAAAATTACATTGTGCCACATGCCAGGCTACATCTGTGATCACATATGGGCTGTTGAAGGTTGGCCTGTTCCAGAGGCAGGTATTTTATATATATATAATTCTGCTGTCTTGAAAATTCTAGAAGAGTGTAGTAAGTGTCTGTGAGGGACCTCCTTTTGACATCCAGGGCAACTAGTTCACTGGGGGAAGCTCACTGGTTTGAGTGACAGATACAGTGCCCTCAAAATGTAAACTGTCTTTCAGAACTCAAGAATCTGTTTTCTGGACAATCTCTGGGCTTAAAGATAGCTATGGGCAATACTGCAATTGTATTTTCTGTTATCAGAGAGAGAAAGGTCATGGTCCTTCTGCTGTATAGGGAAGCTTTAAAGCAATGTATTTCAGATATCTCATCAGAACAGATGATGGGCACTTAAAGGCTAAATCATTTAGGCATTCTGCTTCTCAAATGGAAGTTAACTGCATTCAAAATCTTCACTGTCCTAACAAGACACACATTTTTATTCCTGGGAGGGGCATGGAGATGGTTGGAATCTCTGTAAAGTACTTTGTTAGCCATAAGAACTTTTTAGTGCATATAAACAAACTCATTTTCTAGGCTGCATCACAAGATCAGACAGCTCAGATAAATATTAGTCTGTCCTCTGGGTGGCTTAGTCTGTCTCCAGATCTTCTGTGTTTGTTACTTTGAAGTTGTGGGGTCTAGTGCTGTGCCCACATAGTCTGTCCTCAGACAAAAAGATAGTGCTGTCTACTGGTCTGTACTTCCTATCTTTTGCTGGAACATCCATTTTGTTTCTGTTCTTTAGCTAAGCAAAGTTGTCTTTTTTTTTTTTTCAATTTAGAAACAACATAGTGAACAGGAAGACTTGCTGATATGATGCAGATTTTTGTTGCCAGATTTGATTCCCCCCCTTTCCTCTCTATAGTGTAAGATCCCTGCCTTCATGTGACTTAACTATTCTACAACTGTGTTATCACCTTGGACTGCCTTCTTAAATTGAACCAGGATGATTTGTCCTTCAGCTCTGTTCTTTACCAGCCAGCTATTTTGACTTGTCTCTACCCACTTCTCACTCTGTATCAGTGATGTGCCTTGTTTTTGTTAATAAGAGATCAGATTCTGCTGTGCAAATTCAATGTTTGAACCTTTGCCTGCTAGAACGTGTGCCAATAAAAACTGTCTTCCTGTGCAATCAACTTGGAGAAATGAAGAGCCAAGCTCTCATGAGATCCTCTGTACCCACAGTTTTTCTAGAACTTATTTAAAATTCTTGCTATGTACTTTGAAAACTGTATTCACNNNATACTTAGTTTCTGAAAGGACTTATTTATTCAGGACAAAACAGTCTCTCTATTAGGCCCATTCAGAAAAATAGCCATTTTCCCCTTGTAAACTGCACCCTCCCCAAGCAAAAGCTTTGTCATTAAGAAGAATTATACTTGAAAATATGAAGGGTATAGAAACCACCCAAGATTCTCCAAGCAGATCTGAGCTGCCATATCTGGACAAGCTATAGGGTAGTCAGGATGAATCTCACTGCAGTAGTCGGTGTTCTACCCAACAAGACCCTAGTCATGATCTGTAACACTGCTTACAAATATTTTTGTAACTCTTCAAGCCCCTCCTACTGATGTTGTGTTACCTAAATATTGTAAGGTGTGACATCTGTAGATTGACTCCTCATTTGAGAAACCAGTGTTTCACTTGCGGTCCTTGCAAGAGCGGTCATCTCCACATAGATGGTGGCAGTTGCTTTGTGTTCTCTGCAGTGGGACATGCATCTGCTCAAGGAGCCATAGCAGAAAGGAGTTACATACCTTGCAATAAGTGAAACTCTTCAGGTTATGCATTCTGTGTGCACAGTCCTAATGCTGCACCTCTCTCCTCCCTTTAAGTCCTATGCCCCTGGATTCCACAGTGGAGACAAATAGAAGCACAGATATAAATGCTGTCCTTTTTGTCTGAGTGCAAAGCATGATGGAAAGTATGATGTATACTGTATGAACTCTAGTAACCAAAAATCTCTAAACTTAGAAATGTAAAACACATGCATATCCACAGTAAAGTGCATACACATAGCACATCTTGAAGAAATTCAGTTCTTGTAAGGTAAGTACTGTCTCTGTTTTGTGAACCACTTGTATTATGTCATAAACTTGCTACTTTTAAAATGTTGTGTAAATAACGTTTAACATCTAATTGGTATGTCTGGATTTTTTTACTCAAACTGGAAAAAAAAATCAGCCTCCATCACTACATTCACTTGCTTTTATGAGCTGCTGTTCAAGAAACCTCTTCATTTCTTCAGATCTCCTACATCAGTCACTTGTCTACTACATCTTTTATTTCCCAGAATTTGCTGTTAGTCTGTTTTGTAATGCTAGGACAGTATCTTTTAAATTATGTCCAGTACTAACAGATAACTGTGTGTCAAACAGATATTTCTCTATACTGTAGATAACATAAAAAAAGTTAGAACCGTAGGTATAGCTGTCAGTTTTAGCACTATTACCTTTCTCATCCACTTAGTCTACCATATTTCTGTCTCCAACGGAAGACTAACAAGGCACTGGTTTTGTAAAGGTCCAATGTAATTATTAAGCAGATATCTCTGAGACCCCAAATCTTCAGTGGCTCCCCATGCTTTGCTTGCTTTTCTAATCTTTGCATTTATCTCCCTTCAGATCTCAACATCTGCTGCAGTTTGACTGCCCAGGTTAGTGAAATTTTCCCCCTTTATCCACTTCTGTAATTGTCCTGTGCACCCATTTCTTTCCTGGTATTCCTCAATGTTGATCTGGCAGTATTTATGCTTAGCTAGATTGTCTACTTTTGACATTGGGGGTGGTGGTGGGAAAAAAAATAAATTATTTCCTACTTTATACTTGTAATTGTTATGAAAGCATATTTAAACTATGTTTTTCAAATAAGTACTGAAGAAGAATAAAAATCATAAGTACAGAGAGAATAGAAACTGAAAAGAATAAACCAGATGTTTTATGTTCTTTTAGAAGTAAAAATAAATGAAAGTTTACAAAAAAAAATTTTAGGTAGTGGTATACTCGGGTACAAGCAATAAAATGATGTTGAAAGATAAGAGCAAAGCAGTCTTCCTCAAGCCTATGCAATACTAGCAGATTGAAAGGTCTGAGTTGCATTAAGATTTCCTTTGTATCAGTCTCTAACAGCACACTAGTTCATGTACTCTTACATAATACAAACTATTCTAACAGCAATCAGAGCATCTAGTTCGAAGTCAGATTAAACGGTAATCTTTTTTTTGTGTGGTTGTTCTTGTGCTGGGTTATTTTTTGGTGTTTGGAAAATGCTATTTTAATGGTAAACTCAGCATCCGGTCTTTGGATGCTTGAAGCATCTTGACCTGAACTAAAGTCTTCAAGCTCCCGAAGTACCCAGAAGCCTGAGATCACAGTTGACGTTTTTTCCTGCTATCCTCATGAAGAGTAAAGAAAACTAATTGCCAAAATTCAGTGAAGGACCTTCCTTCACTCATACACAGACCAGTTTTTGTGTCTGGTTTCTGCTCCAAGAAGAGCTGCATAGAAACCCTCTTTGCTTTTTAAATCCTGTTCAGACTTGTGAATTTCTTTCCATGTATTTTGAATTTTCTTTTGAGGAAATCCTGGAACCTAGCTCTTTCCATTTGATTGCCAGTAATTGTCAAGCTGTGAGCTAATTTTCAGGTTCTTTTCTGATGATTGAGTTAAAATTTGTCATTACTACTGAGCAGAATATTTCCTAGGAAAAGGGAGAAGTGATTTTGGATTGCTCTAGGCAGGAAAGAAAACTGAACATAAATGTCTGTATCCTGAGTAAGGGCTATATCTCTGTATGAAGAGGGGAGAGACTATCATTATCATCTTTGTTGTGTTTTAAATGAAAATATGACTACTTGATTCAGCTTCTCTGGGCCCTGATCTGGTAGATATTTGGCTGTGTATTTGGGACTTCCAGCTGGAATTGAGACTCTTGTGAGAGCTTTCTTCTGTGTTTCCCAGTAGAATGAGACAGGCACTTCACCCAGCTCTGTGAAAGCTGAACTGATTATGACCATGTCTGCAAGTAGATCTCTAATGTTTAAGTGTTATGGACGCCCTCAGAATTATTTGGCAGCTGAATAAAGGTTTGAGAATCTATGTTTTGATTTTACTCACCTAAGTCCTATGGTTTAAGGAGTCTAGTCTTGAGAGACTTGATAAGTAACACAAATTCTGTTGTGGAGTAAGGAAGTCAACCTCTCTTAGAAGATGACAGTAGCATTGTAACGTGTAGGTAGATGAATGAATCCTGATTTTACTAACCAGTTAATTCTGTCAAGTTAGTTGCTTATTGTGTTGTTCTTCAAGTTAGGTAAGAAATACAATCTTTATGTTTGTGAATTTTAGAAGGGGCTACTGTAATAAGCTGCTTTCTTTTCACACAAATGAGTTGTACAGTCTGGTCTGGTAATCTTATTGCTAATTCTACTGGTGAGTTGAAAAATTTACTTGAGGTAACAGCATTATTTTGTAAAATGGAAACTCGTCCTTTTGTAAAAGCTTTTTGTTCCTGGCTAATTACTTTCACTGATGCAAATAAACACTTATTTTCATTCTGATCTTAGTCCAGCTTCCAGTGTTTCTCTTTGCCTTTGTCATCTTCCTGTCTGAGTAGTTACAGAACATGAGCTCTCTCCTGATAAGTTTTTCAGTATGGCAGATTCCAGAGACCTTGAATCAGTCTTGCAGCTGTCTCAAAATGTTTTTCAAGCTGAGGGGTACTCACCTCACTCGACTTGAAGACCTTTAGTTTAACTGACTAGTCTTCACAGTCCAAAGAATAAGAAGCTTCTCCAGAGAGCAGTTTGGAGCATCAGGGTCAGGCTTCTGAATTGCCTCTCAAGGAATCTTTTTTTTTTTTCTTTTTTCTTTGTATTACTTAGGAAGGCTAACTGGCTAAGGCAGACATCTTAAGTTCAGCAGTGAGAAGACATCCTTTTGTGACATGTAAATGCTGTAGCTAACACAATATTCTAATAAAGGTCCTGCTTG
>WAAD01009905.1:24131-44353 GCA_013389945.1 Fregata magnificens | reverse complement strand
TTGTATTACAATGGTGTTAGCACTTCCCTTTTTCCACTTACTACTACATTTAATTGATTAATACACAGTTAGTCCCACTTGTCCTCCCATGTAGTCAACTGTAAGCTTACCTTCAGCTTTGCTGAACTGAATTGTCAGAAGCTAAATATATGCTTTCTATAAAATTTATGTAATATTTCCAGCAACATCTAATCTAGGCAAAAATAAGGAAGGAAATCGGGTATTTAACTTAAGTAACTATAACTACTAACAGTTCTTAGTTTTAAAAAATCACTTTTGTTAGCATATCTTTGCACTTATTTCGGTACAAATAGCATATGCTGTTATATTCGTCTTCTCAGTATTCTTTTATTATTTTTATTTTTAAGCTAGGCTAATGAAGTTTGACCTTATTTGTTTGGAAGTCAAGGCCAAGGCATTATCATCACTAGACAGAATAGTACAATAAATGTATTTTTCTTTTTTTAAAGTTGAGGAAGACTATGCTGGATGTGTAGCAGCAGACTTGTATTAAAATTTTACTTAAGTATGCTAAATAAAATTCATACTATGAGCTTTTATTTTAATGTTATAAAGAGGATGAACTTGCTATATTAGGTTTTAGTTGCTTCACCTCTATTAGCTGCTTTGAGAATCCGTCTTAAATTGTGTTTACAAAAACCAGCCAAAGTGGTTTTTTAATAAGTCCAGTGCATACAATGTTAATCATCAGTGGTTAGTGAAGTATTTTCTTGTTACTTTGGGTATTTGTACAGGATATCTTAATCCATTGTTTTGATATTCCATAATTTCTTAATCATAGCGTATCATATAATATGCTCAGTTTTAATTACATGTTATAACCTGATAACACTATCACGTTAGTAAATGCCGCAATGATTTGAAAAGAATTACTTACATTACACTTCTAAAATTTAAGTGGTCATGTCAGGAAATTGCTTCCTTCAGTCATAAGGTTACTTTTAATCAAATGTGCAGCAGAGTTTTACCAAGCTAGAGCTAAAAAAAAAAAAGTTTTCAAGTTACAACACTCATTAAATATGTATTTGTGACTGTACTAAGACATCCATCAAATCACTTCATGAATCATAGAAAATAAGACTGGATGTATCCCAGTACTTTATCAAATTTACCCAGTGTTTTTGAGTACAGACTTATTTGGTGAAGGACCTTTTAAAATATTTTCTTTTTTAATCTTTTTCCTAAGTCATGCTTATCAAATTTCTGCTTATTGCCAGATCTTTCTTTTGGATTCTGTACACATGGTCCATGTCTTTAATAATGAGTACTGACCAAAATAGGACATAAATCAGGTGAGGCCTTACTGGTACTGAGCAGTATGTAAAGGTCACACTGTGTCATGAAGTGATATATTAGATTACTTTTGCAATATGACATTATTAGAACATGCTGAGTTTAATCTGCTAAACCTTCAGTTCCCTTTCGAAAGAGCTGTTGCCAGTCATTCTTCCATCTTGTATTCACGGATCTGATTTTTACCTCATGTAGTGTTTTTTGAATATTATTTACCTCAATGTTTTTATGGAAATTAATCATATTTATTTCACACTATTGACTGAGATGCCAGGTTGCCAAGATAATTTTGAATTCCAGTCTTTTCTTTACAGTGCCTGCAATAATCATCATTTGATGTAATTTGCAAATTTAATAAGTATATTCTCTATTTCACTGTCCATATCATTAAAAATGTTAAATAGCGGTAGAGTTGGGCAGGTTTTTACAGAGCCTTCTTTGGCATATTCAGTTTTGCAATGAATCACTAATTAAAAATAGCTTTCCCAAACACTTCAACATCCATCTTTACAGTTGTTCTATTTAAGTAATGTATTCCAAACTGGCTCATAAGAATTGTTACGTTTGAGAGAATTTCAAAACGCTGGCCAGGTCACCATTTGTTACATCTGTCCTTCCCCCTGTTGTCAAGGGTTGCTACCTACCATGTAATAGAGAGAAATTAGGGTTGTTTTTATCACAAATCTATGTTGATCCTTAGCTTATGTTGTTACCTGTTAGATGTTTATGAATAGTTCTGTTTTTGTTTCCTTTTGTGCTGCTGTTCTGGAAATTCAAGTTAATGTGATTGACCTGTAACCCTCTTGGACTTGCTGATAGTAGCTAATTTTGGACATAGTAGCTAGTTGAGTTTTGAGAGTAACATAGGCCCAGGAAACACTGCTTTAGGGCCACAAGGGATGGGTAGAACTAAGACTGTTGTGGATTGTAGTCACAAATGAGAATCAGTTTTAAAAAAATGCTTAAAAAGGGTAAGTTATTTGACAATTTAACTCTCAGTCCTCATGTGTATATAACACGTCAGTTCTTACATATCCCTGGCTTTATTCCTCATCCTTGTTCTTAGTCACTGTGAGCTTCCCCAGACACGTGCGCGCCTTACCTGTCTTGCTGCTGCCCAAGCCACACCAATCCACCAGTATCATTGTGCCCATTTCTTTATGTTGTCTCTTGTTTCTCCAATGAGATCCAGTCTCTGTTGGCACCTCCAGGAGCTACTAGTGGAGGATAGGACCTGGAAATACCCTGAGATGGAGTGGAAGAGGGAAAGAGCTGAAGTCATGGATTGTCTTGGGCTGCAGCGTAGAGGTTGTCCCCCATGCTTCAAGCTTTTCTCAGTCCCCAGCATGCTTTCTTGCACTATTCCTTAAATGTCTTTCAGGCCTACTGATTGGCATTCACTCTCTCAAGACCTGAGAACTGGTTTAACTGCTTTTAAAAATGATTAGCATTTGTGACTAAGTAGAAAAACTGTTTATTGGTTAACAACCATTGCCTTGGTTTCTCCAATTTAAGTTTTCTGCTATTGGTTGCCTATTTTGATCTCTAGGATCATACTCATCCTCCACATGCTCTTAAAGATAACAGTAACAGCTCTGAGATTTTATTTTTTTATTATTTAGGGCAAATTTCTTCAGGACTAGCTATTTGGGGGGGGACGGGACCCAAACAAACAATTTTAACTATGTAATTGTCAACCTGAGTTTTTCTTAATCTAATCTGAATTCTTAACCTTTTTAATGTTAAATAGGCTTAACAGTTAACCTGTTATGTTCAGTCTTACTTAAGAAATTCAGATTATACTTGTTCTGAATCTTCATGATGTATGGATTATTCTGTTTAATCTGCTTTACTTAGTGGAATAATAGTAGAAAATTTCCCAACTGCCATGTAATAATCACCTTGTTTCTTTTAATTCTCTCCTTGTTCATTATGGATATTAAATTGACCAGAGATAGAAAGAGGAAGTATCACTATTGTGGCAAGTATGTAAACAGGAATTATCTTGAAGATGTATATATGGATATTTTTGTCATGTGAATATGCTTAATTTCTAAAAATTGCTACTGTTTCCACCTCAGGATGATGGTGCTCCCTTAAAAATGGATCTGCATTAGGTATTTATTTCTTCATGTTGATATTCAGGAGTCAGGAGTTGCTGGTTCATTTGCTAGTTTTTGGCTCATCAGTAAAAGTTTCTTTGGAGTCTGGACCAGAAATGTATTTGCATTAAATGATCTTCCCTGTGCCTAGTATCATACAGTTCTCTGGCAACCAAGTTTCTTTCTCTGATTTCTACCCCCACCCCCAACCCCCCATTTTTGTGGTGAGTCCTTATGTTAGAGAATAAAGAGCGATTTGTCCAGAGTTACTTTATGCTCTGTTTTTCAGCACATCCTGAAACTTTCAACTTTCCAGGACAGTTCACTGCAAACTTCTTAACTGTTGTCTTGATAAAGACATATTACTATTTTTTCTGTAGGCCTTTGAAGGAGTGGAGTTGACTTGTTCACACATGTAGCTGACTTCTTCATTGAAGAAAGGCTGCCATGTGATGGCACTAACAGTACAGAAAGATCTGTACATCATCAGTAAGGCTGTTCTTAGGAGATATGTGTACAATAAACCTAAGATCTTAGTTTTTTTTTAAATTTTGGAGATCTAATTGTAGTCTTGAAGGTGAGCACCAGTACAATTTTTCTACATATACCCACTCCATTTGTGTCCTGTTGGTTGCTAATACCCTTATTTGGACATGCACTTAGTTTATTTTTGTCTTTTGCCTTTCTTGCACTTACAGCTTGGAAAAAAAAAAATTGAGTGATGGAATGATAAGGCCACCATGTCTTCTAATGATACTGAATGGGTTTTTGAAGGCCATGGTAGTAATAATAAAATCAATAGATTATGGAGGTATTGCCATGCCTAGATTGATGGCTAAGTCTCATACATTATAGAAGTCTAGAATTATTTTGGGTGTCTGGATTTAAAATTGTTGCATGGCTAAGAGGGCCATTTAGTACTGAAAAAACAATGTTATTAAAGCAGTTCTGGATATTACAGGTGCTTATACGTCAGGGCAGATTCCATACCATGAGCCCTATGATCAATTCAGTCTCTGATCATAGTTTTTGCCTGTAAGGTTATGTTTTAGACTTATCTGACACCGCATGCAAAGCTTCATCTTTGTTACTTACAGGCATGGCTCACCACTTTGCATTCCAAGGAAGCACAGTTTTGCCTGGATTTCTATAGAACTCATGTGTTTCTGGAAAGCATGAAGAATGAAAAATTTGTTTGTGTAGGCTATCCTTTTTCTTTTCCTGTCTGGGAAAGAAAAATCAAACCCAAAAGAACCCCCCTCAGCTCTTTCAGAAAACTGTTAATTTGGAGCAGTTAAGAATAGTATCTCCAATTTACAAATAGTACCAGCAGTGCTCTGTAAACGTTTCGGTTTTTTCATTCGGAACCAGTGTAAGGTTTTTTATGTTTTTTATGTGCTGAAACGTTTGTAGCTTATATATTGCTGTTGGCCATCTCTTTCGGTGAGAAGATTGCATTGCATTTAACCTACTGAAGCTTTACTTGATTGGGAATTCCCAAAATGGAATATACACAGGAGGAAAGCAGCTGACAGAAAGAGTTAGTTTGTACTAGTTCATTACCACTTCCTGCAGATTCAGGTTCTTTGTATTTGGAAAAAGGAACTGGAGCTATACTGAGATTGCTCTCTCTTTCTTTGATTCAGTGCATGAATATAGCTGAAATATGTGTGCACTGAATGGAAGATCTTGGCAAAATCTGGGTCTTGGATGGAGAGAGGTTAGCCAAGACAGTATATCTGAAAGCATTCCAGCCACTACCAAGTGGCTAATCTTTCTTCTAGTCTTATCCTAACAGTAATGAGAATTTGGGCAATAAGATCTGTGTTTGTATGCATTACCCTGATAATAGAATGCAAGGGTATGAGGTAAAATGCCGGTGCCAGGGATGCATTCAGTTATATTGTCCACTGTCTGTGTCTTGATTTGGAAAATTGCATTGTACAAAGATAACTTATTTTAAAATAGTAAAGAAGCCGTGCTAGTCTGGAAAATCTTGTACTGGTTGGCTCAGGCAAAATTACAGGCCTTTTCTACACTTGGAAAAATCAGACCTGCAATTCAGCATGCACACAGCTCTAATGAGAGCGAAGAGGTAGCTACATTAATGAGAACAGGCAAAACCCATAGGGAAATGCTTTGGCCTTCAATGTGTCTGCTGTGTGCCTGGGTCCCCATTTGACTGCTGTAGATAATGCCTAAAGAGTCATATAATTACAGCCTATATAGTTCTGCAATGACAGGAGTGTTAATACATGAGATGCTACCTGAGAAGGTCCACAGGTAATTGCCCATCATGGGATTTTTGAGTAGTTCTATCAGTTAAAAATCTGTAGAAATGTGAATTTTGTTTAAGCTACTTCATCTTAAAAAAAAAAAAAAAGTATTTAACCTATAGTTACAAGAAATGTCTCTAAGTCCATAATGAGTTACCACTTACAATACTGAATTAATCCTGAATCGCTGTATTTTCAGATATTCAGTTAATAATACTGCTGTTACTTACAGCTTACTTAGTGACTATATCACTGAAGATTGAATATGCTGCTAAGGATCAGAGGATCAGCTCTGAGATCAGACCAGGTTGCTCAGGGCTTTGTGCACTTGGGTCTGGAAAACTTCCAAGAAAGGAGATAGAACAAGCTCTCTGGACAGCCTGTGGACTGCCCTCCTGGGGAAGAAGTTTTTCCTTACATCTAGTTGGAAGCTCTCTTTAAGGTTATGGTGTGCTTAAGAGGAGTGAAAGCTTAAAAAAAATAAATACTAATTTAGATATTTGAAGATAAGAGATGAGTAGTAGTTATTTTCCTGCTTAAGGAGTTGATTGAATCCAGTATTTTCCCCCATTGATCTAAGAGAGGACAGCATTTCACCCTTGAGAGTGCTGATTTGAGAAATCCAGTTACTCAGTTGCAGATGCAGGGTTAATAGTTATCTAGATGTGGAGCTTTATCTTACCTCTTGAAAAGCCTCTGGGGAGTGGATTAATCAGGTCTGCTAATTAAACAAGCTAGAAACTGCAGAAACATGGAAGTGCAACAGGTGACAAGAATGGCAGATAATACCTTGGCTTCTCTTGCTGGCTGGGCCAGCAGGTGTTGACAGGCACATAAAGGTAGGGGTGGAAAAACTATCAGCTTTTCTTCTCACATTTGACAGAAAGGGAATAAATAGAACAACTTATCTTTTATGTTTAAATATCACCCCAGAAGAAAAATTTCATCAGATTCTGTTCCAAAATGTGTCTTAAAGCAAAGAAACCCCCCCCACCTCAAAAATAGAGAGAACAAGCATTTGTCTTCAATTGAAGTTAGAAGTTATTCTTTAAAAACAAAACAAAACCACTAACCCTTATTTTTTACTTCCTTTTTGACAAAGTCAATTATATTGGAGAAATTAATATTAGATTTCATAGACTTTGTGACATGTAAACAAAACCCAACTGATTTTATACTGAAAAAAATCACCATCATTCAGCAAAATTTATGTTGGGAAAAAAGGCTCTGCTTGTGTGTTAACACTCTGGCCAGGAAAGGATCTTGATTATTTTGCTCTATAAGTATTTACTAAAACCAAACTTTTCCATTTGATAGATAGGAGAATGAAGGTTCTCTAGTTTGAAGTGGTATCACGTAATCAGAATTAATAACAAAAGTTGGTGTGCAGCTTTTGCTATCCACGTCTGTCAGCCTGTGGTCACTTTGTCTGCCATATGTTTTTACTACATCTCTCTTTAAAATCAGTTTCTTCTGTCTGCTTCTTCACACCTCTGCGTCTTTAGAGTTTTCTTGTTTGGAACTAGTTATAAGCACAGAGAGTGCAGGACTATGCAAGTGATTTCTACATCTTCTAATGCCCACTTTGGCATATTTGGTATTGCCGAGTGTGTTTCAAAAAGTGATTGTGCAAAAAATCTTTCTTATGGGTAATTTCTGGTCTTCGTGGTTGATTTAAAAACCAACCAAACAAAAAAACCCCACAAACAAAACCCACTGTGAAACCAGACAATGTAAAAAATCCAAATCCATCAAGCCAGTCTTATGCCTTTTTTTAAACACGACTTGAAAGGTTAGAATTACTGATACTGGTAGTTCACAACATTGTAGCTGATGGTCTAGTGTCAGGACCGTTGGTCAGTTGCTTTAGTTCTTTAGGTTGAAGTGGCTGATAAATCATTCTTCCAGTTTGCCCTATTCATTGCTGCTGTAGCTGCACCCTCTTCTGGAAGTGCTTGCTGTTGTGTTTGGTGCTGCAGGTGGTTCCTGCTCCTCTTCCTCCTTGCCCCTGGATGTCATGGTGGTCATGGATGTCAGGATGAGACAGTCTGGAGGGCCCCTCCTACTTGTACTGTCTGGCCTCCAACTCTCTGCCCCTCTGCTTCTGGCTCCTGCCCTGAGCTATGTTATAAGTTTGGTAGCATGTATCTCTGTCTTAATGCACAGTACTGTGGTGATACTTATTAATCATTCAGTATCTTCAGATCTGAGAACGTGTCCCTGCCAGTGAAGCAACCAGTTCTAGACAGCCCTTGTGGATTCTGCATTATGCTAAATCCATGACTAGTAAATTAAATGTGGTTGGGGAGAAACATTTCTAGGTTCTCTTCAATTTTCTTGGTATTAGACGCAGCCCTGTTGTTTTCTTGAATAAAGTTCCTTAATTGTGAATAAAGCAACAACATGTTTCAGATTGGTTTTTATTGTATTGCACTTAATACTGATAAGCCAGTGCAAAACATGTTCTAAAATCTGTAAAAGCAGAGTAAGTTAGTTGACCATTTGTAGCCAAGTCTGAGATTCACAGATTACTTCTATTTAACTCAAGTT
The DNA here is from genome assembly GCA_013389945.1 of Fregata magnificens. Classification (NCBI taxonomy): domain Eukaryota; kingdom Metazoa; phylum Chordata; class Aves; order Suliformes; family Fregatidae; genus Fregata; species Fregata magnificens. Next base: position 36,111 of record WAAD01009905.1, on the reverse strand, counting down.
TTCCAAGGTTTATCTTCCCTTTAATTCTAAAGCCAGTTTATTTTCTCAACCCTCTTTTTAAACAGATGAAGCATGTAAAAGACAGATTTGGTGACAGCATGCCAGAAGAAGTGCTTCTGTTGTGTCTGGGCATTACTTCGGGAGTTGGCAGATTGATCTTCGGCAGAGTTGCAGACTATATTCCTGGTGCAAAAAAAGTTTATTTACAGGTATGTCTTCACACCGTTCTGAAGGAATAATGGCTGGAGATTCAAATTTGAGAAATTTCAAAACTCTAGGAAACTCAATGTATGGTTTTTGATACTAGGAGCCTTTGGTGCAAAGTTCATTAATCTCTGATTTTTATTCTCTCTTTAATGCTAAGGAAACATGTCTACTATCTGCTGGCTGTTTTCATCTGGTAATGAAAGAAATGACTAATCATTAGCATGTGAGTGAGGACCTTTGGGGATTCTCTAGATTCTGCTTTCCCTGTGTTTATCCCATGATTTCATAATGGTTGCAGAAAGATAAATTTTTTTTCCTATATTCCTCCATTAAGGATTTTGGATCTCTTTTTTTTGATCTTTGATAGGTGATAACTTGGTTTCAAGTATGTTCTGCGCATAGTGCACCCTTTTAAAGCCAGAGGTGCTTAGTTGAGGAGATTTTGCTGAATGAAGCGGGTTACTGGCAGAAAGAGTCACAGCTTCCAGAAATGCTGAAGCTTGGGGGTGAAAGAGGATATACACGTTTTCCCCTCTACACTTACAAATGATATTTTTTTGAGAAAGTAGCAGTGTTAGTGGAGACTTTTGGAAAAGCTTTAGTTAGTAACTTGCATGTTATCAACCACTGGGTGTTCTTGTTTTCTTGTTTAAGACAAGGGAGACATCTAATGGCTATTATCTGTACTACATTATTGAAAACAAAAATTCTTAGGAAAGAACCATCTTTCTGAAGATGGAGTATTGTTGCCATAGTTACATAAATTTAGATTCCCTGATGATAGAGGCTGGGGCTGTATCTCATTCATTTGCATTGATTTAATACCTAATGTTACACTTTCAGGAAATGTCAATATTAAGATAAAAAGTGAAAAGGCAGCATTGAGATGTTACACATGATTTACAAAGCACAAATACCAAACTTGCAGTAAAACTACAAGCTTTTTTTTATTCTTTTCCTTGAATAGCTAGAACTGAAAACCCCATGGTTTTCAACCCCCTTTTGTTTAGGGCATGAACTAGGGTGCTTCTGAGTACTGTTGGTTTCACCTAGTTTTAAGCAGGAAAAACACATTCACTTTTACTAAGCCATGCCCCAGCATCTTCAGCTGTCCTGTTTCAAATGAGCATTTTTGAGAGAAAGTGAATATTCACATCAAGTATTATTCTGGGTTGTCCAACAGTTCATACTATCATCTTATCTCATGCAAAAATTATTTAAGAATTAATTTTGACTAATGCAAATGAAACCTCTTTCCTCTTAGAACTTTACTGTCTCATAGTTGAACAACTTACAAGAGTTCTACCCAGCAAGTTCAACTGTCATCTTTCTGTTTCTTCATTCTTTTTTTTACGGACCTGTTTTGCTGGATTTTGCTTTATAAATTCTATCTTTAGTAACAGAATGATGCATTCTGTCTCTTCTGGATACAAAGTCTAGTGATTCTGGTTTTAGTGCTGCCTTTACCATAATATGATAACACAAAGCATCTGGTCAGCAATATCTTGTTTAGAGTTTGTCTGCAGATAACCACGTCACTACTTAGATATAAACTCATCTCAAATTATATTTGTATTTTCTGTATCAGAATACACAGAACAGAGAATTTCTTCACCTCTATCCTTAAGTTCTTATGAGAAGCCCAGGTCTTCAGTGTTTCTATTTCTGTACCATACTTCAGATGCTTCACAACAGTTTTTCTTTAGTATGCTAAATAAAGTACATTACCTAAAAGAATTGTTATGCTGTCCTGAAAATTAAGCTTCATCTGTCTCTCTACTTAAAGACTTTTCCTAATGAAGTAATTTATTTGATGTCACTTATCTGTCAAGAAACTGTGACGTCTAGTAGTTAAGTGACCTTGTTTTTCTTTAATGGTCTACAACTGACCAATGCATAATGCATATGTCTTGTTTGGAAAATGTGTGCAGTTAGGTGGGACATTGCTTTCCTGTGCTGACATATGGATGGTGCACAAGCAAAACTCTTACCTTTTTTATTTTCTTTTTATTCTGCTTCATTTTGCTGACAGAGGTTTATTCCTTTAATTTACAACAAACAAATAATAATCTTAATCTAAGATTATAATATAAAATCTTTGTAAGTATGCATGGCTACAGGAATATAGCAGGATACCTTTATGTGGAAAAATTGAAATGAGACTTTCAAATACCACCTCTGTTGAATATAAGCACCCTGAAGTAACCTCACAATACTGATATTTTTGCATAAATTACAAGTGAGAAGTCTAATTATAGTGTTTTAGCTGTATTAAACTTTTGATATTTTTGTGGCTTTCATTTGTGAAAAGAGCAGAGAGTAACTTTTCAAAAAAATGTTGGTGCATGAGAAATGACCTTACATAATCACTGCAGGATAGTTGATTACAAATGCATTTTGAAAACTTGTGAAATGGGTAGTAGAATTTCTTTGACTGCATGTCATGACAGTTCTATGTGTTTGTTTTATTTTGGTATGTAACTTCTGATGGTGGTAATCCATGGAGACTGCTTATATTTATTTTAAAGTAAATACAGGTAGACAATTTAATTCACTACAAATGCAAGAAAGCTCACTTGTTCCCTTTATCTTTGCTGACTTGATGCAACATGTTCTTGTATTTTTTCCTTGGTCATGTTTAGGTGGCCTCATTCTTCTTTATTGGCCTGATGTCTATGATGATTCCACTGTGCCATGTCTTTGGAGGTCTCATTGCTGTCTGTCTCTTCATGGGCTTGTTTGATGGGTGCTTCATTTGCATTATGGCTCCTATTGCCTTTGAGCTTGTTGGGGCTCAGGATGTCTCCCAGGCCATAGGATTTCTACTAGGACTCATGTCAATACCTATGACAGTTGGTCCACCCATTGCAGGTAAGTATAGATATGGTCTGTAGCTGTAAATATGTTTCTATGGTTGCATGACTTTTTGGCCATATTTTCAGTTCCTACACCATATGCAGTGCACTTACATTGTATTGTATGTGCTCCAGAATATATGGTGAATTTAACTGCTGCTTATGGGTTATTAATTTACTGTTTAACTCTTTAAAGTTTGCTTTAGTCTTTTCTTATTAAGTTATGCAGATGTAAAACATTCCTTAAAAGAAAGATAGGTTTCCGGTTGGATTGAGGACCTGACATTTTCCATGCTGTTGAGGTGACAGCCTATATGTTGGTTGTGTTACAGAAGGACTCCAGATTAGAATCTGAAAATTAATTGGACTCCAAAATTTGCTCATGCAAAAACAATTGTGAGGATGAAAGCTCCAGTCACTTTAATTGCTTCTTATAAGTAGGAACACTGGTTTTTTTTGTATTCTTTGATGGGAGACTGTTTGACAAAGTACAGGTTTTGAAGATGAAAACTGGAAGTTCTTTGGGAGGTGGAAATACCTTAAGCTATAATCTTTACCACTGATGATTTTTTTTCAATCGTAATTTACCCTAAGGTCTTGTGAGTGCTACTGAAAGATACTTGGTAAGACGTAACTGAACTATGCAGCATTACAAAGAGCAAAATTTTAAAGCTACAACAGCATAGACTAGGCGCTTCCTGATTTGGATACACTATCACAGCTATTAATACTTCAAGAGAATTTGATTAATGGGAGGAGTTTGGAGAGAGCAATTAGAATGAATTGTTGGAAAACACACTCTTTAATAAGAGGCTACCAGGAATGCAATATATGCAGCATATCTAGAATAAGATTAAGGCAACTGTTACCAAAAGAGGGAGAATTTTGCCAAGTCATTGCAAGATTCAAGTGCTGGAGAAGCTGAAATGAGCAACTTCAAATAGAAAATACGGTATGTGTTTTTAATGATGGGTGGTAATTAAGCAGTCAAGTGGTGACATACTGAGTTCTTTGTTACTTGGAGTCTTTAAATCAAGGAATACCTTTCTGCCTATATATACATGTATATTTGGCTATCAGGTAGTCAGATTAGTGGTTATAATAATCTGTGCCAGTGTCCTGCTTTCAGATGGAGTTAATTTCCTTCCTGGTAGCTGGTATAGTGCTATGTTTTGGGTTTAGCATGAGAATAATGTTGATAACACCCTGATGTTTTAGTTGTTGCTAAGCAGTGCTTATACTAAATCAAGGACTTTTCAGCTTCCCATGCTCTGCCAGGTGCACAAGAAGGTGGGAGGGGGCACAGCCAGGACAGCTGACCCCAACTGACCAAAGGGGTATTCCATACCATACGATGTCGTGCTCAGTATATGAGCTGAGGGGAGTTGGCCAGGGGATGGCGATCGCTGCTCAGGGACTGGCTGGGCGTTGGTCAGTGGATGGTGAGCGGTTAAACCACAACAGCCATCTCAAGTTTCTGAATTCAAAGAAGAGACGTGGTTTTTGTAGATTCCTGAGGCCCCATTATTTGTCAGTGGTAACCTTCTGTCTTTCCAGGTTTGCTGTATGATCACCTTGGCACCTATGATGTAGCATTCTACCTGGCTGGAGTCCCTCCCCTTATTGGTGGAGCTATATTATGTTTCATCCCCTGGGTGCATGAACGGCAGAAGTTAAAAGAAAGAGCAAAACCTGTTGATGGAGAAACTACTGAGAAAATGCTGGAAAACGAAAGCACTTTGGTGTTAGACACTACAGAAAAGCCAGTCAAAGAAATGGAATCTGTTTTTTGATGCTTTCTTTTCTGTACCAGCCCGACCTTCTTCTACCGAAGTTAAATTTGTACTTTTTGGCTGAAGCTACTATATGATACTGAAGAAGTTTTGAACTATTGCTCAAATTGCAAAACTGCTATAAGAATCTTTTATACCATTGAACTTTTTTTCGATGAGTCGATGAGTTTGATTTCAAGCCACATTTTCAAGGTATTTGAAGTTTTGTAGCATTAGTGTGTACGTACATAGTGATTCTGTGTGTGAAGAGAATATTTTTCTAATTCATCAGAACCTATTTCTGGAAGTGTGAAAGCTCTTTTTGGTTCACTGACCCAGGATTCTTCAATAACTTTTATGGTCCCTCCGATGCAGGCGCACCTGTGGGTGTTTATACTGGAAAATGTAGTAGCTCTTATGACTGATTTGTTTTTTGAAGTTTCTCATGCTGTTTTACAGTTTTGTATAATTCTGTATCATGAACATGAATATGCATCTTTTTGATTACCTTAACTTTTGCTGAAATAATTTTGCATTAGAAAGCTAAATTATTGAACATCTGTTTAATTTTCTCTAAATACCCCAGCCTGCTCAGTTTGCTTAAACACTCAACAGTTCTTGCATTCATGTTTTCACAGTAGCCCAAAGAACGTTAAGGATGAAATTTTTGATGGGCACAGGTTTTGAATATGCGCAAACGAAGCTCCGACTGTAAACACATTCAGAAGTAAAGCTGCTGAATGATAGATTTTTGTTTTTTAATTTGGTGTGAAGGTAATACTATTAATGTATATGTGTATTTTTTTCAGCTAAATCTCAGAATAGCTGATAGTTTTGAGATTGTACTGACAGTAACACTTTGGAGCGGCATTGTGAATTAGACTAAATTTCACATTCTGTTGTATTTGTTAGGGTCTCTTATTCTTAAAAACAAGACAGCTTTAAAGGATACATTCTAAGTGCAATAATAAGTTGTTTTTACCGTGGAAATATACACGAGCCATTAAAGTGACATTCAACAATTAAAAATTTTTGCACTAAGTGAACATGCAAGTTTATTATAGGTCTGTATAGCTGTGTTCAATTCTGTGTAGGATATAGCTCCATATTTTATTCAAATATAAAGAAATGTCTTTGCATGTCCTATTTCTTGCTTAACATACTGAACATATGGCCCTATTACTTATGTATTCTTAGGTATTATGCTTTGTTTGTCAGGCAGGTATTTCTGAAAACCTCTTTCTCTGAAAAATATTTGAAAGCATAATACTTTGAGATGAAAACACTGTTTTTCAGTTTATCATAAAACACTTCCAAGTACATTGTTTATTTGTGGGCATGGGTCAGCAATGCAGTGTAATACTTAATCATGCTTTATTTCAGGTCCATTCAATACCAATAATTTTTGTTTTCTTGTTTAGAAGTGTCATAGCAAAGAGTAAACTAAATGTGATCTGAAGACAAAATGCACATCTAAGTCCATTTTCTTAATTAGTAACAATACCTGTTCTTTACATAAACCACGGAGGCATACCGTTTTAAAATTATAACCTTTATTGTCTCTTCTATTTTTATAATTTTTCTTTCTCCAGAGTTGTCGTAAATTGCTCAGAAAGCCCATGTACACTTGTGATATAAAACATTATATTGGCAATACTATTGCATAGAATGTTTACATCTATCAACTTACAAAAGTCCTTTAAATATAATCATGCAAAGCATCCTAATTATTGGTGACCAAAGCTCATACCTTTTTTTATATCGCAGAATTTCAATCATGCTTTACATGAGTGAGGTTTAAAAGAATTGAATCTCAAAATGTTAGAGGTGTATGGGAGGGACTTGGAGGTGGAAAAAAACCCCCAAACGCACCTGTAAAACAGAGGTCCCTTTAGGATCACTGGGCCTTGTGCTTCTGCACCTCATCAGTACTTCTAAAAATGTCACTAAAATATTCATAATATTGTTAATTAAAATGACTACAAAATGCTGCCTTCATTACAAAAATGATGTTAACAGCCTATGCTGTTCTTGTCTGGAGTATTTCTGTGGAACATGTTATTCAGTATTATCTTTTATTTGGGTAATGCAAAAGGTGTTAAGTGTGGTAAAAGCATCTTGTTTCCTGTTGCTTTGTTATGAAAAATCAGTATTCATCACAGATCTTACGTTTCACATGTTTTAGCTTTGAGTTTTTAACCAAAACCAAGGCTGCTTTTTAGCAGTGATGCACTTTGAAATCATTTTGACCAGACATCTTGATGTAAGTGTGGTATCTTCCTAACTTGCTGTTCTGTATCTATATAAATTATCTGGGAGAGAATATAAAATAATTGTTGCTAACTTTTAGAAATGATACAGAAATAGTATGGATTGTTGCCATACCCTTTAAAAATGTATCTGTACATAACAATCCAAACTTTCATATTTGAGTAACTAAAAATGTAAATTATGCTTACAAATATGAAGGACAGCATTAAAAAAAAAAACCCAAACCCCAGAGACTCCAGGAAGAGGGGTACAATGAGTGAATAATTGTTTAGGAGTGATTACTGTGTTAAAAACAGCTAGTGAGCAGGATGTCAGACAAGAGGGAAGCAGAGTTAGTGGTAAGGAAGATATCTATGCTGGTGTGATGATGTTGGAATAATGAACCTATTTCTGATGCCAGTTCTTGTTTTACAACAATGCTAAAATTGGAAAGGCTTCAGAAAAAAAAGACTTTTCAGAAAAGGTGGGGAAAAAAAAAGTAAATTAATGCATGAGAATTCTGTTGGCGCCTTTACTGTTAGTTTGTATCTATGGGGGAAATGTCCAAATGAAAATGCTCTTTATTGGACATAAGCGTAAGAAGATTGTGTCCTAAAGCTAGATAAGATGCAGTTAAAATGAAAGTTCAGATTGTTAGCGGTGAGGCAGGCTAACCATTTAGAAACTTATTAGAGATTACTGGATTCTATATGCCCCGAGGTTTTAAAAATGAGGTTAGCTGTCTCCCTTTAAAAAAAAAAACAACCCAAGCCAAACGACAAAAAACCCAGCACAAATAGTTGCTATTTAGTACATTTATGAAAAAATGATTGAATAATATAGAAGTTGTTGCTATTCTGAAAACTAGGAGAGAAAAACACCAAATATTCAATTTTATTTTGACTGAGTAAGTGTAAATAAATTTTTGTAACAATTTAATTTGAGGTGTGAAAACCTGTTCATGGGAAACCTGCTGAACTCATATCTTGATGGACCTAATTCATGCCAGATTTAATCTTGTTGGGAGTAGATTCTAAAATTAAAATACTAGCTTAGTTCAAGAAAATCCTTAAATCATTCAGATGTATCCCTCTTTTGAGAACAGTTCATAGCGTACTTTTCATAGACACTGCTCTCCAATCCTGTAGACACAGTAATCACCTTTTTCCATTAAATGTTCTCAGGGTAAGCTTCAGAAGAAATTGGGTAGAAAGAAGTTCACTTAAAATGGCAGCGTGAAATTTCCAGTCCTACTTGATGCTGTAATTTAATACACCAGATCTTGAAACCAAGGCTAATTTTGAGCAAGGGGTTGGTTTTATGTACAGCTGACACTTACGTCTTTTCAGTAGGTATGAGATCCTTGTAAATCTTAATGTATCTGTTCAGCAAAGAGTCTGAAATAATGAAGACCCTTCAGGTTCTTATTTACATCTAAGCTATGCAACAATATACAGTGTATAATTAATAAAAGAAGTATTGTTGGATTTATTCTGACTACATGTTAAAGGACCTGCACAAGTCTCAAACCAAGACTTCAAATTAACATACTCTTAGTTAAAATTGCTTTCATCCAGATCTTTGTCTGTTCAGTGTTAACATTTAAAATTTTTTTCTGAGTTTACTTTCAGCAACCATTTATGGACATTCCTAAATTGCTTACTCGAGTCAGATGACATAGCCATTCTGTGGCCATCCTTCAGGGTATATTCAGTATCAGATGAGGTAGACAACTGACATTTTTCTCCTTTGGCTCTTCATGTATGATGTCTGGGCATATGCATTCCCTGCTTCCCTTTGGAGACACTGGATTGTCAAAGCTGATGCACACCATATTGGATACAGATAGTACTTTTCAGCCTTCCTTTCTCAAACTTCCTCCCTGCATTAAACCTTTGAATAGCCATAGCCTGATAGACTAGGCAAGTTTTTGTGAAGTGGGAGAGGAGATTGAATCTACTCACAAGAGTGCTGAAGGCAGTTCTCACATGTACTAGATGAATGCTTTGATCACACATGCTTATGATGTAAAAAAATTGACACTATCATTTTAAAGCAAAAATGCCCTGCTCAGTTTTTTGCATCAGATAGTACATGCCAAAGGGACAGGAGATGCTTCCGTGCAGCCCCAAAGGAAGTATCCAAGGATGGGAATCAACGCTACTATCCTTAGGATCATCCTTATGGGTTAGCTTAAGCAGCTGGGTTCTCACTGCGCTGGCACAGGGCAGCTCCCTGCTTTGCTGCTTGCGGTACGGGAGCCCACGCAGAGGGGCTCGGCCATGCTCTCTGAGCAGGGAGCAGAGGTGCTGCCTCGTTTGGGGCCCGATTCCCCTCCGGGGAGCTGGAAGCATTATGGAAGCTGACTTGTAGGCATTGTAACTCTTCTGTGGGAACTGACCCCCTAATATTAGAAGTGTGTGTGTGTGTACGTATATATAAATACAATGTATTTTGACCAGGGCATACACAAACATTCTGCATTTAACTACAGGAGCTGTAGCACTGGAATGTGGGAGACAGCTGAGGAAGAAGTAATTATTTTCATTTGTGTGTTTCACTGTTGACAAGCACAGCACCATTACAGTTCCAGCCAGCCAGTGAGTTTCTAGTCATGTAAACTTTGGCATATTTTCAGTATGCCTTTTAGTCTTATATACATCTTGTGTCAACATTTTTAATGTTTCAGAACTGCGTATGCTAAGATTAGAGTGACTTTTATACTAAAATGTGTGCTAATATTGATAACACTGACATGTTTAAGTATCTTTATAGACATCATATTTTGTATGTTGTTTTTGATATTAAAGGATATATGTTTTTGCTAGCCTTAACTCCAGTCTTTAAAGTTCTGCTTTGTTAGAAGGGTAAGAAGTGCATGTCTAATGTTTTTCATGGTGCTAAAGTAACTGTGATCAGTCTCAAATTATTCAGAATAAAGATGGTAGTTCTTAAGTGCCCCATTTGTTGCAGCATACATCATTTTTAGTCTTGTTCTCCTGTAAAACTTGTCATTTTTTAAAAGTAATTTTGTGTTCTATTCTGGTAACTGTTGAATCTCACGTGCACACTTTTATACAAAAGCCTTCACGGCTTTTATTACCCCCGTGTTCTGATTGGAATGTTCCCATTACATTTGCACCTAAATTAATATATGGTGCAACCCATTTTATTCTGATGGCACTGACGATCCGTTTAAAGACCAATGGTTTATAAACCTAAACTACTGACTTCCAGAGTTACATGCTTCTGAAAATTTTATCTACTCTATTTTCCATTCTGGGGTTTAATATCAAACTTACAGAACAGTTGCATTCACAGAAGGCAGAAGTAAAATTGAGGGAGGGAGGGAAACTGTTGGGATAAACTTCAGTGGTGTTTTAAAAGAATTCTGTATGTTTTGCTTCATGAACTGCCAGTGTAATTCAGTGGACCTTTGATCATTTACTGGCCTACTGCCAATTTCACCTTGACTTACCTTGGCAGTACGAAGTGTTTCCTCATTGACAGCTTCAGTAAATCACAGGAGTTCATTCACCTTTCCTTTGTAGTAGAGCCAACTATTTCCTTTTCTTTATAAACATATCTGATGGTAAGGGGGAAACATTCCCATTCCACCTGGGGTTATTCTGTAGGCTGCTTGTATTTCAAATTAAAATTTGAGAAAGATGCCCGAAACCTTTATAAGAGCCTGAGTGCTGTTGCCCTTTGTACACTCTCAAGGTACAAAACCTCTTCGTAAGCATGAAGAAGAGAAAAAAAAGAGAAGCCTACAGAATACATTTCAAATACTTTTGTACCTTTTTCAGGAAACTATTTTTATACCAGCATTTATCATGAAAGCCAATTAACAAGGCAAAATACTAATGTCTAGAAATGCGGTTTGACTTGTAGATGATTTTCAGAAAAGAAATACTGATATTTTATACTTGAAATTATTTTATTTGAAATACTCTCTACCTATGGACCTACGAACAGAAGCTCAGCAGCGTGCTGCAGGCATCTGATAGTAAGACTTTGCACTTGTTGCAAAGATATTAACATGGCTATGAACAATCAGATTTAAATGTTATCTTGCATGGTTATTTGTTGTACCCAGATTTTTTTTTTTAACGCATACATCTATTCCCTCAGGTTATCCTGAACTGGGGCTGTACCTGCAAGATGCTAACCAGTGCCAGGAGAAACAGGATTAGGTTGCTGCAATCTATGTACGGTGGCTATTATATTCTAGCGTATATTTCTGTAAAGTAAAAAATAAAATCCACCTCGGAGCTTGTCAGGCTTAAAAATAACAAGTACGCTGAAAGGTAAACCTTTCTTACAGAGGGTAGCATCTCCATGCTGAACAGCAATACTGAAATGAAACACTTTGAAAAGCCTGTGAACTACTCTTGGCAAGTAGTAGCAATTTATGAGTGTTTTAACCTAAGCTACGAGGAGCCCCACCACCTCTGTGTGTCCTGGCGAGCTTTTAGAAGCGTGACATCGCACGTGCAATGTAGCAGAGAGCTTGTATGCTAAGTTGTCTGGAAGGTCCAGCACAGTTTAAGTTGCAACACACAGTTGGAGAGGGGGAAAACAAAAAAAGCCCCCGCTTGGTGCCTGACCCAGCGGACCCAAGGAACGCAGCGAGAGCAAACTGGCTTCGTGTTAGGGGCTTTCTGTCAAAAAAATATATAAAAAAAAAAAAAAAGACTTTGAGAAATGTATCTGCAGCGGTCGCTGGGTGCTGATCTCGCCATCCACGTAAAGAGAGAGTAAACCGAGCCAAGCTTTGAGGGAGCGACGGTGCAAAGAAGCAGCCACAAACTGTACGAGGAGGGGTACGACTGCCCCCTCCCGCGCGGCAACGCCTGTGGGCGGGGCCCCGCGCGTGCCGCAGCAGCCCCCACC
>WAAD01009905.1:0-23580 GCA_013389945.1 Fregata magnificens | reverse complement strand
CGTGCGCCTGTGGCGCCGGGGGGAGGCGGGAACGGGGGGGCCGGTGGCGCCCGGCGCTGCTCCCCCCGCTCGCTATCGCGATAGTCTGTCTCGCTCGTTCCCCGACGCCCTCCGCGCCCGGGCCTTAGCGCTGTACGGCGTGATTTCCAGGTGGTTGGGCTCGCGGGGCGTATGAATAGCGGTGGCTGGTTTTGAACTGACAAAACCTGTTTGAATTGGCCAAAAGGTGCCTTTGGTTTGGACAAAAAAAGGTACAACTGGGTGGTTTTTTTTCTTCTTTGCACCAAGCACTGCACTGCTAGCCGGTCGAGGGAGGCGATTGTCCCGCTCTGCTCCGCACTGGTGCGGCCTCACCTTGAGTACTGTGTGCAGCTTTGGGCACCACAGTATAAAAAGGATATGAAGCTACTAGAGAGCGTCCAGAGGAGAGCCACGAAGATGGTGAAGGGTTTAGAGGGGAAGCCGTATGAGGGTCGGCTGAAGTCACTCGGTCTGTTCAGCCTGGAGAAGAGGAGACTGAGGGGAGACCTCATCACGGTCTACAGCTTCCTCACAAGGGGAAGAGGAGGGGCAGGGGCCGATCTCTTCTCCCTGGTGACCAGTGACAGGACCCGAGGGAATGGCAGGAAGATGTACCAGGGGAGGTTTAGGTTGAGCATTAGGAAAAGGTTCTTCACCCAGGGGGTGGTGGAGCACTGAACAGGCTCCCCAGGGAGGTAGTCATGGCACCGAGCCTGACAATATTCAAGAAGCACTTGGACAACACCCTCAGACACGTGGTGTGAATTTTGGGGTTGTCCTATACAGGGTCAGGAGTTGGACTCGATGGTCCTTGTGGGTTCGTTCCAACTCAGGATATTCTATGATTCTAAGTAACGTGCTTAGTATAGGCCCTCTTGGAACATACAGGCTTCTATAACATCACTACATGAAACGCATAAACAAAACAGGGGAAACTGTGGTTTGGCTTTCATTTGCACACAGCGGAAACCTCCAGCAGGCATGCTGGGGCTACGCTTCTGCGGGGAGAGCGTCATAAAACTCTTCCCTTTCTTAAAGCTCAGCAGAAGCGATCATCTTCATGCACTGGGCAAAAGTACTGAGATTTTGACTGGAGGGTCTTAATCAAATTAGAACTTATTTAAAGTGGAAAAACCTTAAATATCACCTGTGATGGTGGGAACTTGCTGCTCGGTTGCTGCCTAGCCATGAAAACGTTTGTAAGAACCACAGTTATGATCTTAACAGTTTTCTGGACACGTGGAAATTCTCTCCGGTAGGAGCACAGGACTGGCTTCATCCTGGCAGAGCGGAGCTGCTCGGCCGTCAGGTTGCCAAGAGCCACGTTCAGCGTCCAGAAATGAGATGCTCCTTTCAGAGTTGCGTTAGTGTCTCGTTCAGGTAGAGATTCTTGGAGCACACCTAAAATAGTGGAAGCCCTGTCTTTTTTTCTTTCAAGTGCAGTAACGGCAGGATGTGCCTTCGTGCTGTAAGTCAGGGACTAAAGCAGATCCTGGGGCTCGCTCTTTTCCTTCTCCTTCCCGTACTTTTACTCAGGGAGATTCAAACAGAACCGCGCCAGGAGTCAGGAGACTGAGGACCGTGCTGTAATCACAGGGTCAGTTCAGAGAATATGAGAAGATCCATTTTCCACTGCCAGTGTTTGAACTGAGTCTCTTCTTATCCCTGTATGCCTATCATCTCCTGCTATCAGGAGTAGTCATGTCATATAACGTCTGTCTGTCTCTTCTTTCTTTTTCCCCCCTCTTCTTGTCTTCATCTTCCTGGATCAGTTGTTCTTATTTGCTCTTGTTCTAAGATGTCTTTATTTGGTCTCCTCCTCCCTGTTCTTTTTATTCCTCTTCTCCAGAACACCTGTCAAGTGGGTTTCCTTTAGCCTCCTTGTACCTCTGACAAGGTCAGAGTTGTCTGTGTCTGACATTTGAGACTTTACCTCCTATAATGAAATTAATACACTTGTGGAAGGGAGTGTTAACTTGAAATAGTTTAGTAGTTGCTTCTTTTCCTGAAGCATCAGACAAGATAGCTGTCTGTCAACAATGCTTGGAAAATGATTCATCTCTTTCCAGTTTGGTAGCGCTTATGGCAAAAGCACAATTTGAACTACTGAATTTTCTCTGATTTCTATCATCTGAAGGCTGCCTGTAAGAGATTTTGGCTCATGTACCTCCCATCTTTCAACTGCTGAAACTCTTGCTACTGTACAGAGAAAAAATTGAAGACATAAACTGTCTTTGTCAAGGAGGCTTTTAAGTACCAGTCTTCAGGTGAAGAGCTGAAGTGGACAACTGAGAACTTGCTGAGAAGTTACTTTTCAGCTCTGAGTGGGGCATCTGAGAAGCTGTGCTTAATACACCCTATCTTTAGCTTTTTTCTCTATGCAGCTCAACATGCTAGCCTTCAAAAATGTTTTAAGGTGTGTATTCCAAGTATCTCGCTAGGACCCTAGGGTGCTGGATATTTATTTTTTCCTTTGTTGTTGTTTTTGTTTGGAATTAACCAAAGTTCTTAATTACATCAATCCCCATTGATCTTTAAGTATCTGCCCCACCTATGATCAAGCATTGATTTGAAAAATAATAGAGACGTCTTAACTGGGACAAGCTTTCTAAAAGCCTAACACTGTGTATTCAAGGTATTAATTGCAGATTATTTTATTATGAAAGTGATTATAAGCATAGCATTTAACTGCTAAACTTCCTCCCAAATTGTAATAAAAATAATTTCCGTCTGCTAAACCAGATTTTTTGAAATGGCATGTTGTAAGTGTAGTTAATAATAGCCAAACTAATACAGTTAATGAATGGCTGCTAAACGTATGATGAGAAGTTTTGTAGTTCTGTCTCTTAAAACTCCAGAAATCCCTTGGAATACATCCCTCATGTGAGAAGAGAATATAAATGAAAGTCGGCATTTTTATATGGAGGTTGCTTGTTGGCCGAGGTGCAATCACTTGACAGGATTTTAAGAGTTTTAGTGATTTGGGTTCTTTTAAAATGGAGCCAAATTTAATGCTCTGTTCTCAGAGGGAAAACTTCATACTGTTGAAAACCATGTTTTACTTCTTTCGTAGTGAAGTAACGTTTCTAGATCAGAAGTTTGCAGAAGGAGGCTTCTGAGTGTTCCGGCAGCAGATGCTACTCCCTTCGCAAACAAAGCTTTAGCAAAACAGGTTTTTCACGTAGTGTTTATATTCTGATGAAATTCCTTTTTTCCCCAGTGAAAAATGATTCTGTTGAACTTTCTAGCTGCTTCTGCTAATCATGAATTGAGGTAATTAGGTTACATCACCTATGAGGATTATCTGTAACTGTAATAATGATGAATGTATTTGTATTTCTTGGTCTTCTGGATGTTTTGTAGTTTAAATGGAAACTGCAGTATGTGGGGTTTTTGTTTTGTTTTTTAACCTTTCCAGCATTATCCATGTTTGGAACAACGGTTGGTCTTTATGGGATACCCTGGTGTAAGAAATCCCTGCTGTTAACTGTCTTGATGTCAGTTATTGGAGCTTCCATGGGAATTCTAGACACAGGTAAGGGACCACGTGGTCCGATAGTTCCTTCACCAAACTAATTGGAAACTTCAGGCTCACCAGAACTGTTGCTGGTATTTCATTTGACACGTCTTGAATTAAGAGAGGGGGGCTGTTTTACCTGGCCGGGATTCTTGGATTATTCTGGTCCTGAGACTTCCAGTGTTTGTGTCTCTGTAACAGGCTTTCCGTAAGGGGCTTGGGGAGCTGGGTATCTCTTGCTTCCTGGAGAAGATCAATATGCGTTTCAGTGGGCAGTTAGCAGGTGTAAAGAAAGTGCCACGTGCTCTTTAAACAGCGTTTTCTTTAAATTACTCATCTACAGGAAGCTAGTCGGGTTACGGTTCATTAGTGTTAGCTGGAGCTAAGTTAGTCCTCAAGCAAGCCCTGGTGTTTGAGAGAGAGATTCTCACAGCTGCTGTGTTGGAGAGTTGGCCACCTAAAGCTGGCCAGGTGGCATTTGGGGATTCACAGCAGGCATTTACTGCCATAATGCCATGTCGTCCATCTCCCTGAATTAAGGGATGTTTGCTGCCCTTGGCCAGCCTCGCTTAGGTGTCTGGGAATACAAATTTATTCTGTACACCAAATTGTAAGTAAGTCTGTGGCATGTGCGTACTGCAAATGGCCTGGAAACAAAACCCCTACTTTTGCTGGAAATCTGTTGAAAACCAGTTCCTTAGTAGAGGCTCCTTACTGGAGGAAGATGTACCGGTGAAGTTGCAGAGCAAATGTCTACAGGTATGGATGGCAAGGTCAGTTATACCAGAGGTATGAAAAAGAAACTCCCACAGAAATTAGTTCATTGGACATGGCCTAGAAAGGACGAGTAAGAGAGCTGGCTGTAGCAGGCAGCTTGGATCAGGAGGCGAGGCCACGGCAAGAGACCTAAGCGCACTTAGAGGTGAGCGGGTAATGCTGGCATACTTGCACATGGGGATCAGGAAACAACCAAAAATACGTCAGCTGTGGAGTGTTCTGGTGTTGCTGTACAAGGTGGTGGGGAAGCTGCAACAGGCGGCCACTCACCTGGCACCTCTCTGGTGGCGTGCCAGCAGCGTGCCAACTTTCCTGGCTTACTGAGGGAGCCTGCAGTTACTTACTAGCCAGCAAGGTATGACTGGATCCAGTTGACCAGCTTCAGGGCAGGCTTATTTCTGAGAAGGAGCTGGCTAATGAATTAGCCTAGCTATCCAAACCGCTCTGGAAGCATCCCAGCCAGGGCCTGGTTTTGGTGGCTCGGCTGGTAGGCAACATGGAGGAGTGATGGCTGCACATGTGAACCACCTGCCCTAATTCTGTGGAGCTTGAGGGAGCTCTGTTAACACTGAAGAAAGCGTGACACAGGATCCAGTAGTGAAAAAGATGGTTTTGCATGGCACAGGTTGTGCTAAATCACCTGAGTGCAGAGGTCTATTTGTTGCCTCTGGTAGGATGATTATACGTGGCACTTGGTTTAAAAATGCTTCCTTCATATGGGAAAATCCTGTTGGCTTATTGTGAAAATGCCTTCAGTGGGTGGGTGTGCTGCTTGGAAGTCAGGCCTTTGAGGCAGGGAGACTTCCCAGCAGGAGAAACTAAGAGCAAGGCAGCAGAGTGTAACTAACTGAATTAATTTGGAAGAGTGTTAGTGCTGCGTGACAAGGGTTGCTGTACTGTAGCACTGGAATTTAGTTACTGTTCTTATTTTCCTGCGTTCTTCTCAGGGACCACTTAAAAATGTCTCTCTGAGATCTTATTTGCTAGCGTTATTGTTGATTCTGAGGGTTTAGTAGTTTGGTCTCTGCGGCGGTATTACTGTAAACCTTTCAGCTTCTGGAAAGTCATTTGAACGCAGTTGGGGTCGTCCCAGCCCATCAGAAGCAAGCGATTCTTGATGTTTCCTGGGATGTTGTTTAATGAGGCCTCTGATTCTTAGCGTCGTGCATTGTTGCTTTTAAACAGAAATGAGAAGCAGTTAAATTTGCTCTTTTGAAAAAAGGCTGAAAAATGCTGCAAATTGTCAAGTAGGGTAATTAAGTACAGCCATTGTTGCTGGATTAAGCCAGTGTGTGGCTCTTCATTTTGACCGCTGTGAATACCCTCCTAAAGCTCAAGTAATCACGTGGGCTTAAGGTGCTTACAGGCAGAATTTCAGTTAACTACAATTTTGCACATTGTGTTTGCTAAACCTGGTATTACTGCAAATTGAATTAATAATACAGGATACGGTTTGGGTTTGGTTTGGTTTGTCCTTTTTTTTTTTTTTTCTTTAACCAATATCTGGTTTCAGACTAAAATGACTGATTCCTCCTCTCTCCCATCTGCAGGTGGCAATGTACTGGCACTGAATACCTGGGGAGCAGAGGCTGGGCCACACATGCAGGCCTTACACTTCAGTTTTGCTGTCGGTGCGTTTGTGGCTCCAATCCTGGCTAAAATGGCCTTGGGAGGCTCCGAATCTAAAGAGCTTCCAGTAGCTGAAAAGACAAACCAGTCTGTCCCAAGGTCTGTGCCGACAGCATCAGCTGCATCAGCTGCGTCAGCACTGAAACACCATCTTGGTGCAGATTTTTTGTGGTCCTATGTTGTCATAGGGACCTATCTTCTGTTTGTTTCTTTCTTCTTTTTTATTTTGTATTCAAAGGGCAGCTCGGCTCGAGACAAATCAAAAGCTTCTTTGCAGAAATGCATGTTTGCCAAATACCACTATGCCCTTATTATTCTCCTGTTCATATTCTTTTTCTGCTACGTGGGAGCGGAGGTCACGTATGGCTCTTACATATTTACTTACGCAAAGGTCTTTGCCGAGATGAAAGAAAATGAAGCGGCCGCTTTGAATTCTGTCTTCTGGGGTGCGTTTGCTGCTTGCAGAGGAGTGGCAATATTCTGCGCTGCTTGCTTGTACCCTGGCACCATGATCCTGCTGAGTATCACAGGCTCTGCTGTCTCCTCTTCGTGCTTGGCCTTCTTTGTGAGGTACCCAGCCTCGCTGTGGGTTGGAACCGCCGCGTATGGAGCGTCAATGGCTACCATCTTTCCCAGCGGCATTTCCTGGATAGAACAGTACACGGTCGTGCAAGGAAAATCGGCTTCTCTGTTTGTGATCGGCGCCGCGCTGGGTGAGATGTGCATTCCTGCCGTGGTGGGGTATCTTCAGGGAAGGTTTCACCACGTTCCTGTGGTTATGTACACTGCCTTGGTGACTTCTGCAATGACAGTTATCCTCTTCCCTCTGATGTACAAACTAGCCAGCTCTCCCGGTGAGAGCGACTTGAGAGAAATGAGTGAGAGTGAGGACCGGAAAGCTTTGTTGTCAAACTCGGGGCTTAATGAGGATGAAGAGGATGAGGAGGATGCGGGAGACTGGAATGAAGCAGACTTTGAGGTAATAGAAATGAATGACACGCTGAGAAACTCTGTGATAGAGACCTCCCGTAAGATACTCGGGGACTCTCCAGCCAAGGTCTCTCTCCAGCCCCATCTGGACAATGTATTGCGCGATTCTCCAGCAGTTGCTGGTGGCTCCCCTGGGAGAAAAAATGTGAATGTTGACCGGGAGANTTTTTTTTTTTTTTTTTTTTTAAAAAGGGACATGCAATTGAATTGTAGAAGTGGTTCGAGAATCCTTTTATAGTGGTATAGAGCTCAGCGTGTTCATTTCTGTGTTTGTCCGGCCCTTTCTCCTCTTTCATTTTCAGTCTGCAGCAATGTGTCTCAGAGTGGGAAAGTCCACCACGACGTGACTGGGGTAAAACGTGATAAAACATATAGGCTATACCGAAAATGTTAAAACATAAGAGGCGTTTTCTAAATGTGAGGCATGCATTTACGTAATATATGCTGTAATAAGAACTAATGAGGAAAGAAGGGGACTGCTCAGACCACTCAAGCTTTTTGGGGGTGGGTGGAGGGTGCAGTTCCGAAGTGGTTGGTCCCAGAATATTTTCACGAGAGAGGAGAGAAATCTGTTACCTGTGATGCTGAGCTTTCTTATCTCATGAAAGATGAATGTTTCCACTGCATTGAAAGTTTGCCTTTGACATAAACCAGGGAATCAAGTCAAGTTTCAGGTGATGCCCAGTGGCTGTAAATCAGATATAACCTGTTGGCAAACTCTAATTTTCTGGTTCTGTCACTAAGAGGAGAAAAAAAATCAAAAATTAATTTTTAGGAGTGGAACCACGCCTTCGGGTCATTTAAAAGCGGTGTATGGGAAGGGGGACAAAATGGGTCATATTAATCTGCTATAATGCTTAACTCTGATTTACTAGTTAAACAGTGGTGACAGATCTAAATAGTCTAAAGTACTTGTGATTGTACTTGTGAGTTTGATTACTGCACTACCACTGAAATCAAGAAATGTATGAAGAAGATGATAAAATTATATGCAAACAGCTTACTTAATATATGGTATTGACATAGGGCTGTGGTATTTTTAAGCCAGTTGTTTAAATTGAGGCTGTAGCAACTTTTTTGGCTTCCTGTGCCAAGACTTTGATGTAGCAGGACGTTAAAACGAAAACTGGAGAGTGAGAGGGAATTACCGATGAGCCAGTCCTTTCAGGTTGTACTGTACGATCACTTGCCCCGTGCCAGTTGGATTGGTGCCGTTTGGGTTTTGTTTCTTCAGGTGATGACTTACAGGCAGACTCTTCCTAGCGGAGCAGCAGCGGTTTGTGTTTGTAGGTTCATTGCTGCTAAGCAGGAAGACCTGGGAAGGAGCAGTCATGCCAGCGAGCCCTCCCCGGTAAGAGTAAAAAAAAGCAGCAGCTAATGGCAAAAAAGCTGACTCTGAAACAGTAGTCTTGCAGTTTGTCTCCTTGAAACTCCAAATTTGTAGGCCAAGTGTTTTTTTTTTAAGGCCGTGTGATCAGAATGTGCTCATGTTTGGGATTTTTTTACTTTGCACTGTGATGAGTATTTTTCTTGCTAAGAAGTTTAATTTACTAACGGAAGAGCTCTGGATGTAGCATAGCACACACCCTTAGATGTTCAGTGTATTTTCAGGTCTGTTTTTGTTCCCTTTCTTGTCTCTGAGTGTGCAACCTAGAACCTCGTGGCTTTTCCCTTTCTTCCGAGAAGTTAGTAAGAAGCAGGACTCAACTTGTAGTGAAAATGCTTTATTTTTTTGCATCTTGCCATGTTGAGGGGCCTCCCTCTCCCTCTGCTGTTGGCACTTAAATGCCATTGTGGTTTTGCCCGATTCCTCCCCCCCTTGTGTGTACACGCACTTCTGTGGCATCTTTTCCCATGCAATGCATGAACCTGCACTTTAAAATACGGCCTCGTTTGACTTGCTACACAGGGGGTCTCTTCTTTGCTTAAAGTGATGGTAAATGCTTTTAAATATCAGGCCAAGTCCTGTTCTAGGTACAAGTGACAGTATTTGTTCAACAGGAGTAAGTAAGGCTGTACGGCCCTGGGTGTTTAGTTAGTTTCGTACGGTAACAAATGAGGTGGTGTGGCAGAGGTGGTGACTTAAATGAGTGCAGATTAAGCTTGCATTGCTTCAACTTTCCTCTTCCCCTTTTTCCTCCTGCGTGCTGCAGTAACTGCTTTGGGTGTGTAGGAAGTAGGGGGTGTCAGCTGATGGTAAGGACAAATCCCGCTGGTGGATGGGGAGGGTGATAACTGCTGCAGCTCTGCTTTTGCAGAAAGAGATGGAAATGGTTCTGCAGCAGCTCCCCCCTGTAACTGCAGCCCATAGGCTTTACCTGAATTGATGGCGATGTAAAGAAGTTTCCCTATACCTGAGATCATGTTGCCAGAAGAAAATGAGTTTAAGAAACACACCCGGCAACAGGAAGATTTTAAGTAATCCCCAATTCATATGCTAAGTTTTGGAATGAAATTCCAGATTGGAATGTCCTGCACGTAAGATTGTTCTCAGGGACAGTTTACACATCTTGCGTAATCAAGTACTAAAAAAAACCAGAAAATGAAATTAAAGCCGCATTGGGAAATATGCTGTAACCTCTTTGAACCTTATCTACTTATTGCTTACATATACACAGTTAGTTGTGTTTCTGACTAATGTCTTCCCAACAAATGTAAAAATACTGTGCAAAACAAAGATTTTTTTTTTTTTTTTTTTTTGCTGGCTGTATTAATTCCTGCATGAGGAGTCACTTGAATTCATCCCCATTTCCCCCCCTTAAAGCAGGAGGCCTAAGTAGTAGGAATGGAGCAACAGCCTGGAATGCCAAGGGCAGAGCAGCCTTTTACGGAAGGTAGAGGATCCAAAAAGCAGGGGCACTAAGAGTGGAACTCACGTAGTTATCTTGAGCATTTCCATGTGGAATCACATCCAATAGAGGCCTCCACGTATCAGCCTGGATGAGCACTTAGAGCCTTCAATGTCATAGTTCTGGCCTCAAACTTGAAATGGAAGAGACTTACAGAACTTGTTCTCCTTATCCCCTAAAAGCATGGTTCTGATAGCAGGGGCTGCCCTTTAATGAAAATGAAATGTTTAAAGCAATTATTTAAGATTAAACAGATCTAGGACATTTCCAACAATGAGTCCAGCTCACAGCAGTTCCAGACATCCTTGATGTTCAAGGCTGTAGCTTTCCTAGTTCTTGGATTTTGGTGTTCCTCAAGGCTTGTGTTTTAGATAACAAATGTTAGTTTTTACATGTTTAAATTTCCTTCCAACATAAATCGCTTCCTGGCATATACGGTTAAAGTGAGGATCTATTTACAGTGCCTTTTAAGTTACAGATCCTCCAGAAAGCTTAAACATTTATATGTTATGGGTTGAAGTGACTTGAAGTAAACTGTATTACTTTACCATTGCATTACCATTGAAGCTGAGCACTTGCCCATTAACTCCAGGGTTAGAGGTAACCTCTTGCACATCATTTAATGTATTTATTTATCCATCCCCGAAGCACTGCCAAATGCTCGATTGTACCACAAGCACCAACACGTTAGTCCTGGTGTTTGCACTTTTATTCTGTACGTGACCAATGCTAGAATGCAAGAGTAGGCCAAGTTTTGTGCCTTGATGGTTTTTTTTTTTTTTTTAGTTACTTTGCATAAAAGCACATCGCAATCTGTGGATGTTCTATCATGTATTTAATAGTTTTTTATTCTGCTTGGTGTGGGTTTACATTGTACTGTATAATGTGAAATTTAATGGACTGACTTGTGTCTTGAATGTAATAAATTCTGAACTGGAGAAGGCACTCAGGTTCCTTGATGTAAATAAAGTTTTGTTCTATTTTTCAAAGCTACTCTGGACTTCTGAATTTAGAACTCACTCTTGTTTTGACTAATGGAGAACTGGAAATGTTTCTCTTCTGGCTTGGGGGAGGCCTCCAAGAATTGACACTGGGGTTTTAGATCCCAAAGCTTAAGCTGGAAACTGAACTGTTGTTTGAGCAGTCTTGTTGACATTACTATTTGTGCGCCGAACGAGGGAAACAAAGGTGTCTGCGATTGAGGGTAAATATAAAAGAAGCACATAATTTTTACCATATCATTTTATTCAACTTTAATATGGTTTCCATTATTAACTTCTAAAACAAAATGATTTCCAGTTTAGAAAACAATGCACTGACCACATAATTCCTTTTCCATTTTATACAGTTATACAAATATTCTAAATACACATTTTGTCAAGATGGTGGCAAATAAGATTTAACTGTACAGTACATAAGGAAAGAAAATATTTTAAGCATATTTAGAAGCAATAGAAATGTCTATACAAAACAAGCAAAAATGGAATAAAATTTTATATTTAAAGTATTGCAACAGTCCCACAGGTTTGTAACAAAAATGTCTTTGCACAGTTCCTCACAATGCCCCATTAATAGCTAAAGCAAGACAGCAATTTTTAGAAAATAATGTTTCAAAATGCTACACATGATACTACTGCTTGCACAGTCTGATCAAAATAACAATCTACTTGGAATCAAGCAAAACTTAGGAGGAGATATACCAACCAACTTTAAAATTATCTGTATAAAAGTCATTGCACATTATTTTACTCAGTTGTTTGAAAAGTAAAAAAGTGTATTTACAAAATATTTCGCAGACAAAATTATAAAGTGAATGGATAATATATAAGTAACACGTCTTGATACTGACAGTTCAAGAACACACACTAATGGTTTTATCGTTTCAAGGGGTTTTCAGTGCTCCTTCCTCCAGGAAGTAAACTTGACTTCTACTTTGAAATGGATTTACAAGATGTTACACATAGCTATTTCAACATCAGCCTTATAAAACAGTATGTTAGAAACATGAAAGAAAGAAGAAATTTGTACATCTGAAAAAGTGAGCTATTCATAGGTCAACAAATGTTTTTTTTTTTTAATTTAGTTAGGATAAGCGTTCATTATTCTTCAGATAATAAACCCAACACTTAAAATGGAAATCCTGGACTAGATGAGAATTGAAAAAGCACCATGCACAATAGTCTTAGTGTGGTAAACACTGAAGAAAAAAAAAATAGCACCTGGAATCCTGTAACACAGATCATTTAAAACTGGTCAAGTAGCTGGCGAAGATATGGTGCCTTTGACAGTTCTCTGCTTACTCTGGAGAGCTTGAAAAGTACTGGACAGTTGAGGGAGACACACTGGATCTGTCGATCAAAGCAGCCTGTACAGTTCTTGCATATCTAGATTACGTGTAAAAAAGCAAAACAGATTATTTTAAATTTAACACAAGCAAGGCAGAGATCACTTGGGACTACCAAGTCCTCAACATTGTATCAGCAGAACCGGCACAGCCCTGCCAGCACCAAGCTTTTCCCCAACACAGAGGGATCCAGAGCAGCTCCATTCTCTGCTGCAGCCTCTCCTGCCACTGCCAGACTGCCCATTTTGCTGCTGGTGCCTGGCCGGCAGGCATCGCCCACCATGAGCTGGGCAGAGATCAACAGCTTGACTGTACAGCTCGGGTTTCAATCCTGCTAATTAAGTTCTACTCGTATGTGGTGGCGCTTGGAAAAATAAGGTAAATAAGTTGAGTGGATTGAAGTGGGGCAGTGTGTTATATTCACGATAAACCTACCCTTCATAAAAGTTTCCTAGTGAAAAAAGACAAGGCTGTTATTCTGCAGTTATTCTCTACACAGGAAAGGGACTTAAGAAACTACTCCTGTTTCACGGTAAGCTTCAATTAGAGCTTTACTTTCCAAGTCAGAGTTAATCCCTCCCAAGACGCAAATACACAGGGCACGCAGGTTCCACTGCTCTCCTTGTTCATGGAACTACTCGTTAATGTAGTTAATGCTGCTTGAAAGTACTTTTAACATGAGATGCCTGATAGAATGAAATAGCAGCAGGCACAGTTTTTCCAAAGGTAGCTACCTTCAGAAAACTGAAGGCCCCTGCTTTGCTATTTTACTTTTAATCCTTTCCAGTATCTGCCACCTCCAACAGGTTTTCCAAAAACTCAGAAATTTGCCTCCAACCACACTTGTGTTTTGTAACACCAAAACGTTACACAATGTTATCCTACCGTTCGCATAGTTTGAACAACAAATCAAAATCATATCCTTTGCTTTTAAAATTAGTCCTTCTTTCCATGTTAAAATTATTTGGGCAGCAGCGACCCTCTCAGCCAGACCCATGCCAACACTGAATCCCTGCAGACCAGAAACTCAAACCGACAATAGCTGGAGAGGAGCAGCCCCTCTTGGCCAAGTCCCACATGCGGTGCCTCAGAGGATGCCAGTCCTCTGACCTGCAACTGTGACCAAAAGGAACAGGATTTAAACGGTTTGTGCCAGGTTTCCAACCACTAGAAGAACCTCAGAAATAAAGTCTACCCTAGTTCTTCTGAAAGAGGCTGTGGCTGGTTTGAACTCGAGGGACCAAACTAAATGGTACTCGAGACACTTTCTAAGTTCGGTTTGTGTAGAGAGGAGAAGTCTATGGCCCTAATCTATGGCATGTAATTTTTAAGTGCATTTTAAAATAATGTACGACTCAGTGTTGTATCAGTTTTCTGCTGGCTCCGGCATGTTTGTTATCTAGGAGGGCCAAGAATTCAAGCTGTGATGCATACATACTTCTTCATATTAAAATAAGACAGATGCTCTTACAGAGAGGTTGAGTCATCAGACACTGACTAGAACAGGATCCCAGGCCTTGCCAACCTGCTGCATGTTGCAGGGACAAGAGAATATTTTGATCAAATGGTTCACATGCTAGTGCTAAAAATCAATTTTAACAAAAATATTTATTAATTATAAAATATGACAGTACGAAAATTAGGTGAGGATATGCATATGTTTCTGCAAGGGGAGGCATTGTGCTTTACTGTAACACATTCGTGAGCACTGTCAGCTACCCTCTTAATTGACTTCTAGCTCAAGGGAAAAGAAACAGCTTGGAAAATTCCTGTGGAGAGGAAAGGTAACAAGAAAACCACCAAGCTAAAACACATCCATATTATACATATAAGTAAATAAATTTTCTGAAACAAACGTTTTTGTTACCAGAACATCATCAGTTATTTTAATGCAAAAAAGGTGAATCTTTCATACTTTTACAACTCTCCATCACTGTCATTACAAAAAGGCACCTACAAACCATGTAAGATACTCTTAAAAAAAAAGGAGAAAAGCGCCTTCTGTTCTGATCCCCCCCTTTGCCTTCAGTTTTATGCAAAGCTAAGGAGAGTAACAGCTGCTACGCTGCCTTCAACAGCAACGGGAAAAGCAAACAAGCTGTAAGACGTTTAACACCCGGATTGTACTTCCCATTTCTGTTGGGGGCATTCAGTAACATGCTGCTTTGAAATTTCAGCCCCTGCCTTTGGCTGACAGACACCTGACAACGCTTTAATCATACCTTGACCAGCTGTTCTTGCTTGCGCTCCAACTCTCGGATTTCTTGGTTGAGAATCACTGCCACATGCTGTGGCTGGCTTCTGCATTTATTACAGATCCCATACTGGGTCAGTTCATCACACACGGGACAGTGTAAGGTCGTGAAATACTGGGAGATTGTGCCTTTGCGTCCTTCTAGCTCACTGCGGGCAGTCGAGGCAGCTTTTTGAATCTGTTAAAAAAAAAAGAAAATTAAGAGGTAATGAACTTTCAAGAAAGCAGCTCACCTTATTCCTAGATTACATAGCCTATTTTTTTTAAAAGGAGTATGAAAGTGCAACACAGCCTGCGGGGCATGGGTTCATACACAAATTATTAACATGGATTGCATCACGCTGAAGAGCATAGCTCTTGCCCTGAAGTGATACACTGAACAGAGCCCATCCACACCTATTTCACAGGGAATCTCACCAGAAAAGAGACAGACTAACCAAAGAAATCCTCAGTCACATGCTAAATTCCTGATCTCATCTCAAACTCTGCCTCCTGCAGTTGTTCCTTTCTAGGTGCTCATCTACTTCACATCCCAACGTGCCCTGGCTGCAGCCCCAGTGACTGCCTTCCGGATCCTGCCTCCCCTCGAGTTTCTGTGCCGGTGCAGTCCTGGTCACAGAGCTGCCACTGTCCTTTGGTCCATGGCTGTAGCTCATGCTCCAATTTCCCTGGACAAAGCTCCACTACTGCCCCCTCGCCCAGGGAAGTCTGTTCTCTGCACTCGCTCCTGGTGCTGCATGACTTAGGCTTTGTGCTGTCCTTCACTCTCTTGCTTCAAACACCCAGCTGCTCTGCTCCTTATGACCTCCTCAGTGCTCCCTGGCCTTGTAGAAAGTCAGGGCTCTTTCTGCCTTTTTAGAGCAGCTTGTTGGAGATACTTAAGGTGAGTGTCACAGTGCTATCGGAAAGGTAGAGAAAAGAAGCAGAAGTGAAGTCAATCAAGGCTATATTAAAAGTCTGCAGTGGGAAACATGAGGTACTACTGTGCTGCTGAAGTCTACACTAAGCAGAGTAACCAAACTACACATATACACTGTCTTTCACCACCCCTTTTTGTCAGGGGAATCACAAACTAAAATCCAGCCATCTAACACTTCTCTTCCTGCATCTCAATAATTTCTTTACTTTTAGGAAAGTCAGTTTTGGATATAATTAGTTTAAAATTTCTGGTGATACAGATTTTTAAAAAAGTGTTCCTGCTGCTGGGGCATTACCACCTTTTCTATAAAGAGGAAAGATCTTCAGAACATCTTGGAAAAACAGGAGTTCTGACATCTACTATAGACAGATTTAAAAGGTGGTACAGCCAAATAGATGCATATACAAGTACTGCTAAAAATATACAGTCACCGCAAAATATTCTTTTAAACTATGGAAGGGGTCAGAAAATAGAAGATGACAGTGTGATCAACCCTGCACAGAAGAGCTGGCTGAAAAAACTGATTTACTAAGTGAAAAAAACCACACAGAAGATCCAAGAATCGGATCTGCATGTCTGGGCATCAAACACTGCCTTGTAAAATAACCTTTGCTGTTGCCTCATATAAACCTCATTCCATTAAAAGTCACGATAAAACCAAACACTGTATAGATGCACTGCGTTTGTAACGTGTTTGTTTTCAAATACTTACCCGTGGCAACTCATGGTACCAACTGAAGACGTCTATGCCAATCAGTGAGAATACCCTAGCCAGCGGTGGCAGAATTTGTTTGGTAATATAGTATGTAGCATTCAGCCTCAGGTTGGGATCCTGCAGGACTTCAATGGGCCGCCTCACCAGCTGTATCAGGGGCAGTCCGGGCATGCCGTACACAATGACGTAGGGCACTCGCTCCCCAACTCGTGGTTCAGAGCGACGGTCATAGGCTAGCATTCTCCTGTTTAAAAATAGCCTTTATAATGCATCCAGAGACAAATTTGTAGTTATTTCATTTGCTTGTAAACTTCCCCATCTGATCATATTAGTAGCTCTCCAGACGACTGAAGTTAGTGTCTATTATGAAGCACAGGACCAAGTTGTTTCATTTTTGATTTGTCTCACGATCAGGCCCAAATTTTAGAACTTGGAACATGAGCCCTAAAGATATGTCCTGTTTCAGGTCACCTGGATTTGCATGCAGGTTCCTTTTTAGCTACTCCTTCTTCAAAGAATTATTTTAATAAAGAGCAGCCAGAGTACTAAAAAGAGCTCAAGTACCCAGAAAGCAAAGTACAATTCAATTTGAAGCAGGTATCAATCCAGGACTTGAGTTAAGCATGGCTTAAATTGAAGACCTTTTATATTAAACGAGGTGGCAAAATGTGCCAGCTCACATTATCTATTACTGATAAACAATATTAACAGGATGAAACATTAACTTTAAGTAAGATACTTTTTAAAAAAATGAAAAATTATGCAGGGTAATATATTTCACAGCATGGAGAGACATTTCTATTACAATTTTTAACATCTAATATCCGTGAGTGATGGGCAATCTTGGAGAGTCAAGCCCTTGTACAAAAACCAAAGCATAAGCAACAGCAGTGAACGCACCGTTACAGCGTCCCCACAAAAGATTTGACTCTTGAGCATGTGTGGCTCTTTCCAGGACTACGAAACAGCTTTCTAGCACTATCTGATGCCTGATCTCTCTTCACACACAGAAGAAAGTCAGAGCCAACTGCTGCAACAGTATCTGAAGGAGACATTTCACTGCTACCCCTAACTTGGCAGTACAACGGTCAAGAGAAAAAAATATCTACAATTAGCACTTCTTAATCTCCTTACCTGGTGATTTCCAGGGCTGGTACACAGGATCCAGGTTTGTAAGCTGAGCTCCCTCTGTACTCTTTTGCAAAGATGAAGTCTTGCATGCTGGCTTTTCCTTCCAGTAGCTTCATACATTGATTCTGAACGTACTGTTTGATCTGACTTATGTCCCGTGTTTCAAATAGCAGCTTGATAGAACACTCAAGTATCTTTACAACCAAAGGAGAAAGGTGAGAAAAACACATACGTTTAACTAAAAAATAATGAATTCCAAATAATTCAGTAAATTATATGGAACTATTAATACACTGCTTAGAAAAAGTATCGGCTGTGAACTAGAATGCTAATATGACAACAGGTTGCATTCTCTTTCACTCAAAGACATTCATAAACACGTTACTGGACAACTTTTTCCTCAGTTTGACACATCTTTCATGACATTATCCATACTCTGGCACTAAGACTGTTTCAATGATTACAGAGGTCTTCCAGAGTATGAGA
Organism: Fregata magnificens; assembly: GCA_013389945.1. Classification (NCBI taxonomy): domain Eukaryota; kingdom Metazoa; phylum Chordata; class Aves; order Suliformes; family Fregatidae; genus Fregata; species Fregata magnificens. The sequence continues at coordinate 5,948 of WAAD01009905.1, read as the reverse complement.
TGTTTATTCCCATCATCTAAAATATTTTGCCATGAGTTTCTGACCACCTCAGCAAACAAAAGAATTGGGATTAAAAAGAAAAAGGGAAGTAAATCCTCCTAAGTGGTTACCTTTCTTACTGGCATAAATTTGTTTTGACTTGATTAGAAGAACAAGAGCCTTTTCTTTTTAACCCCCCAATACACAGCTTAAAATAAACAGGCAGGGAAGTTTATTTTAAATGAATTCTTAGCTAAACTAGATTTATGTAAGTGAGCTATTTAACAGACACATCAGTGTACCTCACTCATCTTGGACTAATACCTACTTCCAGTTAAAGTGAACTGGATCAAGAATGGTCTTCCAGAGAACTTACATGGGGCTGAGGGCTTTTTATGGGGTTTTTAGGGGCTGAAAGGTAGTAGTTAAGAATGGAAAGTGCAAGTCCTTGTAATGCTGTGCAAGATCTTCAATTTATCTTTCAAATGGCTTATAGCAGAAAAACAGACGAAGTGTCAGACAACTCACAAGGACTAGAAACTCTGAGAAAGGACAAATATACAATGAAATAACAGAATACTATAATTTCATTCAGGAAGAAATGTATGAGTATTTTACCTTGGAAACAGCAGGACAGGAGTCCCTTCGGACTGTCTCTATGCCTTTTGCATCAAATACTGGGTCCTTCTGGTCCAGTGTTTCATACATGTAACCCACGTACCTCTTTTTAGTTTGCAGGACACATGGCAAGTAGACCTGGAATGTTTAGAAAGAAGATAGCCCAATCTGGCATGTGTTGGGAATATAAGGTGGCTCTGAACATAGAGGGCTTCCTAAGGAATACTTTGTTTTGCTGGGGTTTTTTTTGTTTGCCCTTTTTTTTTTTTTTTTAATCATTAAAACCAAAAAACTAGATCAAAGGACTGCTAAAGGACGGCTGAGGAAGCTGGGATTCAGTGGTGTTCCATTCTTAAATCACTTTCTATTTCATCTAGCTGTATAGGCTAAGCAACCTGAAGCTCAGATGAAAAGTGATACACAATATCATTTGTTTCAAGTACCCTTACTTTTCTGGATTGCACCTCTCAGCATTTTTAATGTAACCGTATTATCTCTCTTTCTTAAAAAGACAACAACTTCATTTTAAACATCAGAGAAGAAAACTTTCCCAGCAAAAGTAGTGGCTTTGAACTTTCTATTTTCAAACTTCATCTAATTATGAGGTGCCTAAAATCAGTATCTTGATTTGGGAAAAGCACGCTTTTTAAATGCCTATGCTTGGAGAACGGTTTCCTCATGAATGGATTTTTAGGGTCATGGACTCTTTTGCTTCTTTTCTCCAACCTCTTATTTCATTCTTGATTGTGTCAGTATTCCTTGACCAGTTTTAAAAGAAAGAATAGGGAACAATTTCTTCCCAGTATTACTAGGATAACACCACATCTTCCTGGCTCTCATGGAAGAGGGAGCAGCAAGTTTAGATTGCCTCAGGCTGAAGAAGGTCCTGCACATAGGTGTCCCACTTCTTGAACAGATGCTCCAGCTTTGAGGCATTTTCTTCCTCCTGTGCTAGGAAGCTACTCTCAGAGAGTCCTCAACATTTTGACCCACAGGTGAATAAGGGCACTTGAAGTGAAGCACTTGGACATCTTCTCAAGTATATCCTTGCACCTAATATTTTTTTTTGGCTAGTTACTCCTTCAACTTAATGACACAGAATTGCCTCAAGGTGGGAAGGGTCCCTGCACATTAGTCAGTGAGGAAAAGTCACCGTGCCTTCCACAGGCATCCTGACTTTTCTTGATACTGTTTTTCTACTGTATTTTCCGTGAAAAACAGCAATTTGCTTACAAATTCTGATTGAACCTGTTGAGTCAGGTATGTACGTTGAAAATATCTAGAGCACTTGAACTGATTGCTAATGACTTTCCAATAATAAACTTCCACCAAAATTAGTATCACATTGCCTTGCTCTTCTATAAAAGGCTTATTGTCATTAATACTTCTTCTAAAAGGCTACTGAATGCATTTTTATGATTTTTTTTGTTTTATATGTATATGTATCACACATATCCTGAAGCATGCTAAGGCTGGCTGAAGAATAAATATCAGGCTTGTTATTAATGCACCGGAATCACGTCAAGGGATGGTGTACATTTGCTCTACCAAGCTGCACACATTGGTTTGATTGTATGTATATGATACAAAACTGAGGAAGACATTTCCAGAAATCGATGAGACAGGAATTTCAAATTGCCTGGTGCTACCAGCACAACAGGCCACCAGGCATCCTGATGTGAAAGTAGGAATATTTCTTTTTGTTGTTCATGCTGCAGCACTCCTCTGACAAGGTCCCTGAGGCATTAAGGAGCTTGCAATATACCCACAGAAACAGTACAGCACACGACTGTTGTACATCCTTAAGCTACGTTAGTGTCCAGAAGAATCTTTTATCATAATCTTTTTTTTTTTCCACCCAACACACTTGAGTAAAATATTTTCCTTTTACCTTTTCAAACTTCAGTTTAACAGGTCTGGGGTTTGTTGCTGTTACAGCTTCAGCAATTTCTTGACCAATCTTAAAAGACTGCTCCTTTGTGGCTCCTTTCAAGAGTACAAACATGCTACAAGAAATCAGACACAGGAAATAAGCACAAATCTGTTCATCATAGTTCCTGAAACTTATAAGCTACAGTTTCCTGGTGGCAAGGCAGGGATGTTGTTATCAATTCTGTTCCCTTTCTTCAGCTAGAAAAGCCAAAAACCTGAGAAACTTCAGTGTTCAGTATGAGATCAGCAGTGTGAAAGGCACGACGAACGCTGTGACTCTCTGGTGAGGCAGGGAACATGACTGCTCCCCGATACTGCAAAATTTGAGTTCCCAGGAAAGAACTGTGAAGAGCTCTGGGTATGCCCTTTATTTCCACTACAGGCAGCAATAGGATTTTACTTCCTTTCTCCAACAATTTTTTTTTTTGTTTTGTTTTGGTTAAGCTACTATGAATTTAGTATCCTTGAAATTTCAAGTCTTTCATCAAATCTGGCTGAAATCAGTCATTGGATTCACAAGTTATTAAGGAAGGACAACCAGACAAGCTTTGTTTCCCATGGCTGAATTTAGATGAGAGATTGACTGAGAAAGGGGAGATATTTATATGACGTATTTCAGGCAGCCTAATCATATCTTTGTATGCTCTAGTGGCTGCTTCTGAATTGTATCCACTTTTGAAGCTTAAAATAGTGCCTTCCTCTAAGAATCAATGTGCAATGCCTACTATATTATAAATACTCTATTTTCCAAAATAAAAATGGCATCAGAAACAGGCACAAAAATACTCATTTGATAAATAAGACTTATATTAATTCACACCTGAAAAAAGATTATTTTTTTCCCCTCCTTCTGTTCCACATAATTTTCAAAGGAAAGGAAACCCTCAAAGTGCTAGGAGCCCTAAAAGAAACTCCAAGAAAATAAATATTATTTACTTTGCATATTCTGCAAGACAGTAAGCAACTTCCCACAGAGGGCTGACATCCTCTTTTCAGTATCACAAATTCCCCTTGTTGAGACAGAAGAAAAATATATCTATGAAGAACAACTATGATTTTAAAACATTGTAAGAAGTGGACCATTAGTTACCTGTCAGTATCACCATATACGACGTGAGCACCCCATTTTTTTGTATCGTTCACCAATTTTATAGCACGCTCCAATGTTTCTCTGGCTTTGTGGACAATGCTATCCCCAACCTGCAAAGTTAAAGAGAAATTGAAAATCTTTATTCTACTGCTAAACCCAATACTAGCTCTTGGTAAACACAGTCTAACCTTGCTTGATCTGTTTATGAAAATTACTGTATGGAGACAATATATTTTATTCCATGGTTTAAATGCATATCATAAATAAAAAGGTTGCTTACATTACCCCAAAATAGCAAGCATTAAAGGAAGAGTGATCAAAAATTAAGAACTAAAACAAAGGAAAATTTGGTTTAAACTTCTTTAGGAATATTAAAAGTGGAAGGAGCAAGACAAAATCACTTAGGATCATTTTCTCTAGTTTTTGGATTCTGCTGATTTCTCCTTTTATGAAAATTGTGAAACACCTACAATGTTTTATTTTATTTCCACTATTAGAATTGTAATCCAATCTACCTTTGTAGAGAGTTCTACAGAAATGTCAACTCCGAATTCTCTCTTCTGGGAATAACAAAAACAAGACTTTTTTTTTTTTTTAAAAGGACCACAAATAAATCCCAAGTTGCTGATTTTCAGTACTACAAACAAAAACAGCTTTTACGAAAGTATTTAGATTAAGTATATTTCAAATAATAATACTGTGTTATCTGACCATACTTTATTAATAGTGTCTTTTCCACAGTTTTTCTGCATTTTTATCTACAACCCTTACCTCAGCGCATGGCATTCTTCCAGAAAAATTAGCAGCAGTATAACCAAATGTAAAATTAGCTATATATTTAAGACCCAACTGACGAGCTTCAAGCATTCGAGTTATAGCCTTGTCATGCTTATAAGCCTTCATTGACTGTTTCACCATTATCCTAGTCTTCAAGATTTCTTCTAGCATTCTTGGCAGCACACCCTTTCTTACTGAAGGCTGCCATAAAGGAAACAAAGAAAAAAATTATGTTAAAAAGCCCAACCTAAACAGTTAGAGGAGTAAAAGCAAAATCCAGAACTGCTAGATAATCACAGTTAAGAAGACAAATTAATTAGCAAGATGCCCTAGGCACCAACGGTTTGGCTCTTCCCACAAATATTACAAGCAACCTAGAATACAGGCAAAGCTCTTAAGGGCAGGGTAAATAGCTTTTTGTTCTTTGTTTTCATCAGCCCTGCTAACGCAATGTTTAGATAACCTTATTAACTAAAATGGGACTTGAATATTTAACTGTTAATTCTCAAAATGTTAAATGCTAAAGGAATATTATCTTTTAAAAATTCTGCGAATATTCTTTACTTAATAGTTTTTGTTTTATGCTAAATCTATGTATGCTGGTGATTGGCTAATTATTTGTAAGAGCTCCAGGCCATATTTATTAATTCATTACAAATCAGCCAGCAGTACACATAACATACAATGAGAATAATAGAAAGCAAGTCAGGGAGTTTCATCTCCCGAACCATGACTCTTTTTCTAGGAAAGCATTCTGCTATACAGGCAGGAGAAGAATGAAGTGTTACACACAGATAATTACTGTTTGATCCCCAACTGCACAAGTAAAATACAGTTTAATTATAGATGAAATAAGCCTTCAGTATAAATGGAAGCATAAAGATGACATTTTATTTCCTGAACTGCCACAAGTTCAGCACTCTGACAAATATCAAAAAACATTGGGAAATGAGAGACTGAACCTCCCCCCCTTCTGTCTGCTCTTAATGCAGCAAATATAAACTACAATATCAATTTGATCTTAAGCTAGTCAGCCAAGAGGAAGTGAAAATGCCTGTCACAGAGCACTAATATCATTACCTTGACAAAAGCTACTCCACTGGGTGACACTGTGATATCATGCCTAATCTGGTAAAGTAAGTCAGGAGGTACTCTGAGAGATGTACAGCCAAATTTGAATGCATCATATCTAATAAAGAGAAAAATTAAATATGAAGATAATTCATTCATTTACAGCCTGATCAAGCAAAAGCATCAACTCACATTAAAATGCTGATAATGCCAGCAAGGACAGAATCGCAATTATAATTTCAGGTATGAACAAACATACTATCATTTAAAATTTCTTAGCTCATGCAAAAGGCTCTGGGAATAAAGTAGTAATAAATAGCTAAATTCCAACATGTGTAATTTATCAATTCTGTTCTGCGTTAATGCATTATTTTCAAATGCTGAGTTAGTGGAGGCACGTACTCATACCGTAATCCCCTATGGAAACCATGCATGTTTACTAAGAAACACATCGCACATATTTTCTTCCTACAAATTCAGA
>WAAD01009878.1:9688-23191 GCA_013389945.1 Fregata magnificens | reverse complement strand
CAGACTCAAATGACTGCAGAACTTTATACAATGGAAAAAAAAGAGTAGTTTCTTATACAAGATGCAATATGGTATTTTCGCTATAGTAAAAACAAGATTCAAAGCAACCCATTGTCATGCATGAAGTTCTCAACACAAAGGCAAATCATTATGAAGTGATCAGAACACAGCTCAAAGGGTCTCATTATTTTTAAACAAACAACCACTACCTCATTTTTCTCTTGTTTGGCTGATCCCTGACTCTGTGCTCCATTAACTGGTTCATTTTCTGGAACAGAACTCTGGCATAAAGTCTCACTGCTGATGGGATGCTGTGGCTCCACAGGAGTATCGCTTCTTGCGGCAACATGGAAGAGAAGAGAAGCTTAATTGAGAAAAATTAGAAGATTCCCTGGTAAGTTGAGAAAGATAACATTTTAGAGTAAAATCTGATAACACAAGTATGCAAACTTCTTAAGTCACATAAAACTGAAGATATTACTTATGAAAAAAATGCCACTTGCAATGGGTTACACTAAACAAAACAAAACCACTAACATACAACATACAGTCAGTGTGCTTTGTCCCCACATTTTCCAAAAAGCCTTACCACCATGGGATATCCAAATTCCACGTTTTCTGTCCCTACACTTGAATTATATACCCTTTAACTAGCAAGTTATTCAAGATCTCCTGTTTTCAAAGCAATTATGTGCATGGAATGTGTCAGATATGCTATGTGACTAATGTCTTCTATGAGATATTAGTATCATTACCACTATCAATCTAAATTTAAACTATACTTAATATCCATCAGCTTGAGCATTCCTGGAAGTGTTACACAGGAAAATGTTTATATCACTTTTCCTACTCTTGTATCATATAAGTATTTCTGCATGGAACTCTTTCCAAAATGCTTCAGCAATCAGTAAGCGTGCAGAATACATTAAAAGCCTTGGATTCCCATCTTCAGTTTTGTCAACCCACAAAGTCCTCTTTACTCAGTGACTTGGAGCAAAGCTCTTTAAGAAGTTATTCTGAACTTCTTGGGTATAATAACAAAAGTAACTTAGCTGACTAAAAGACAAGTAACTGCTTGCTGAATACAACTTAGAAAACAAATACCATATTTCTGTCATGTGCAAGAGGAAGCAAGGGTCAGATTTCTATAAAGGTCAGCTTCCCAGCTTCCACCCTTGCAAATATTGCCATTTACGTTGGACACTTAATCTGAAGTTGGATTTTTTTTCTGAAAAATGTAATGCCTTCTTGAAAGCTATGGGTCTGGCCCCTTAACCTAATTCTAACCTTCAAGAGATGTATTAATTAATGAAAAAACATGTTAAGATCTGTCAACTTCACTTAACATCACATGCAAATGCCTACACAAAGAAAAGGTGCAGAAATTTACCACTTTATTTAGCCCACAAGATAACTCTATTTGTGCAGAATTATTCCAGTACACTAAAATTGAAAAAGGAAACAAAAAACTTTTGAGAATCAGCTTTAACATTGGCCCCTGGGCTACATACACAAATGCTAAGGTTGGTGCATACAGATGAGTAAAATTAGAGGATTCACAATTCAATAGTACCTTTGGGAGGTACACTTTTTAAAAATGGAACTCAAGAGATACTTCTGCAAGACTTAAGCTATCCACAAAAACTCCAGTTGTGAAGAGGCTGGCAAAACCAAAGATTTAAAGTGGATCATTTACAATCAAATGAAATAGCTCCTTTCAAGATAAGCATTAAGAGAATTTATTAAGACATACATTAGCGCAAACATTTCCATTATTATTGGTGAACTGACATCAGTATGACGGTGTTTGTTTCCTTTTTATTGAGTTTAGTTACAGCTGCTCTTTATCTTAACACAAGATAGAAAATATTGCTGTAAGGCAAAACTAACAGACAATGTCACCAACTGTGGCCAGGATTGAACACCACAGCTCTAAAAGTGTCCTCTGCTGGCCAGTGCACCCAAGTGGAGTGCTAGTTATCCACCTGGTTCTCTAAGAGCCAAAAAAACTGGCAGCTGCTTTCTAGAGAGGCACGGATGTAACACTTAGAAAGGGGCAGTGCTGCTGATCAAAATAAAGGCCAAGAGAAAACATGATAAGCTCTTAACTGACAAGTACTATTTCTCCTAGTTACCGGGACTTTTCTCTCAGAAGGTAAAAAGCACAAAGTTTTGATACAGGCGTTAGTTCTTAAGGAAGGAGAGAAGTCAGTTGTGCAGTCTACATTGCATTAAAAGAAGTCATTAATAGCATTCACTGCTATCATAACCCAACTATCTCCAAGTCCAATATAAAAACCATAATACATTCAGCCGCCTTATTCAGATTTGGTTTGGGAAATGGCAAGTAAATATTTAAGCTGAACTACTATTGTAATAATTTAAGTCATAAGGGAATGCTACAATGATGGCATATAGTCATTTGCACTGACTTCATTGGGACTATTTCTGTATGTAAATTTTTGAAGTATACTTAATCATTTACAGTGTCAAGACCAAAATTTACAGACACTTGAGGACAGAATGGGATGGGGAAAGAAGATGGAGTTACAGCTATTCCACTGTCTCCATTTATTTATCTGGAATGAAAGAATTCATTCAGTGTTTTTGTGTTCAGTATTACTGAACACAAATCTTAGCTAGACTCTATTACATAATCAGAACATATCTGTGCTCTGCGCTAGAACTTCAACTTTAAGAAAGTCCAGATTGAATCCATAAGGCTCAAGATCAAATATGAAAATCTACTTTGATCATAAAAGTGTAAGGAAGAAAACATCTTGTATACAAAGTTTTTATTACAACAGAATGTAAACAATCAAATTATGATTCAATGTCACAATTATGTTCAAAGTTACAATGCAGGGAAGAACCCAGTAATAGAAAGTACAACATAAGCCAAGGTAAAAATAAAGCTACAGTTGCACTTACCGCTCAGGTGACTCTTCAAAAATGCTGTGACACTCAGTATTCTCAAGCATGAGACTTCGGCTGAGATTCTGTACTCCTGGGTAATGGAAATTAGCAAAGGAGTGTGACATTGGAGAAGTTTTGGTCCCAAGGTCTGTGACTCGCTTATCATGATTTGTTAATCCACATGACAGCCCATCTAAGGCAGGGTTTAAGGAGCGGGTCATGTAAGCATCTGCTGACTGAGGCCGTCTCATTGGGGATGATGGATAAGGAGAAAGTTTGCTGATAAGAGGTGTCAAAAGATCAGCATACGCAGCTTTTGTAGGCTTGAGGAGTTTATCAACATGAATATTAAGCATCTTTTGTTCAAAAGCACAAGAAAAAACAGTAGCTGGCAGATTCTGCAGCCACGATAATAAGCTAAGGTCCAAGTCATCACACCCATTACCACACAAGAGATCAATGCCCAGCAATACTTCACTTTCTGTGATTTCTTCTCCTGTTGCTTTACTCTGACAGAATTCCACACAACATTCATAAAGCAGTCCCTTCATCACAAGCTGAAATAAACGATTGTTACTTGCTTTGAAGCCAGCTTCACTCAGTTTCCTATCGGCAGGAATGAACTCTGCCACCATGATGCAGGCTTCTTCAAAGCAGTGAACCCGTGCAGTGCTAGGATTCCAGTCCTTGAATTCTGCGTGGTTGGTCAAGCGAGGCAGCGTCAGTAGCAAGCAGAGTTTACTATAGTCTTCCTTAGAGGGACAATATTCTTCCAGTGCATGTAGGCACTGTACAGCCTCTCGCATTGTAAATTCCAGCTACAGAAATATTAACATTAACACAGTAGTTTGTAGTACATACGTTTCTACAATAAAACAGTTAGTTGAAGAAAAACAGGCAGTAGCAGAATTTCTCCGCTCTCATTCCTTTATTACTGTTACTGTTTCTATTTTAATTAAAACAGTATACAATATAGAGTACGAAATTGCTGATGCAAATGTAATTACAAGAGAGCCAAATTTCTGGATGCTTTGACTTCCTGAAGTCACCCCCAGTCCCATTTTCTACAGATCTATAGAACTTTTTCATGTCATTGCAGGTTTGCTTAAAATTTTAAATCTGTAGCTAAACAGCTTCAATTCTACTGTAACACAGAAGGTTACTTCCATTCTCAAAGCCAACTGACTTTTTTTCCCTTTTTTTATGTCTATGAAAAGCTACTGGCATAAGTTTTAAAAGGCTTGTAGATTTCTCTAGTGTCCAGTGATTAGCAACTTTGAGTTGTCTTTTGTATTGAGATTTTCTGTTCTTCAACCAAAAATATTAAAAAAGTTCAAAAAGTTCTCAGAAGATAAGACCTCCAGATGAATAGAGGGCTTTAGTGCAAAGCTTGTTGATAGCTAAAAGCCAAGAACCATATTAAATACACGTAACTTGGTATTTTTTGTTACAAAGATTTAAAAAAAAAAAAAATAATAAAACCCTCACTTACCCATGTTACCTAGCATCTGCTCAATACAGCAGCCTTTCATCCACAACATGCCAACACATTTGGTAACATTCAAAACAAAAAATAAAAGACATAAATCTGATTTTTTTTTCCCCTCTACTGCTATCTAGTAACAGTATACCGATTGAGTGATTAGAGGAATAGTACACCTTTCCTTTACAACTATAAATAAAGACTTACTTTTAGCTTTCTCTACACTGTCAAGAGAAGACCCTGCAGTACAATGTATGTGTAATGGAACAGAGAATTAAAATCAATTCCATTTGGAAAATGAAATCAATTGTCTTAAAACCACTGGCATTCTTCTTTTTTAACTTCGTAACATTTTTGTTAGAAATTTGGTATTCCCGTATTATCAACATAAATGAAAAACTATAATTAATTTCACAATCTGCACACCTTCTTTGTCAGTTTGAGTTAACGTCTCTTTCCGTATTGAAAACCTAAGTTCACAAGTCCTGCTGTTTGCACATTTAACTGAATCAGTCCTTTGTGAACACATCTGTTCCCTCCAAAGAAACAACTGTTTCCTTTCTCTCTAAAAGCAACAGAAATTAAGTTTAAGATTAATTCAAATTGGAATCTTTCACCTGGTCCTGATTATGACAATAAACTTCCGTGATTCTGAGGCTTGCTTCAGAAGTCTTTTGAAAAAAAGAGCCCTGTACTTTAGCACAATGGCGTAAAGTAAATCTTAGGATCAGGACCACAAACATGGCATATGGTCACTGATCTATGCTGCTAAGTTTCAAGCAACCCTTGCATACGCAATTCTATTTGAGACCTGGGAGCCACATTCATTTCCAAAGGATATAAATTATTTTTTCCATTGTTTATGAAACCATTTGCTAGTAGCTAAAATTTGTGTATTTGGTGCTGGGAGCTTCTGCTCTGCCTTTAATCAGAATATCTCAAGAGGCTTGAGATCAAGAATCAAGAGATTCCCAAAACAGAGACTATTCTTACATGCTGAGGCTCATCTTCCGCTGACATTGCATTGTTTACACATAAGGCTTCCAAGAACTTCTGCTTCATTATAATGTAACGAAATCTGCAGGTGAGAAGTGAAATACTATACATCTTGATCCAGTAGCTAAACATTCTTTTAGAGACAAGCAGGGTATTTTACAGCTAAATTTTGAGTTAGGCATAGAAATTGCAATGACAAGGAACTCTGATCTCAAATTTTAACAAATTGGTAACCACAAAATTATATTTTAACAGGAAATGTCTTTTTCAATTATTGCTTTCAGAACTATTACATTTAAAATATTAGAAGTCTAATAAGAAAAAAGTATAGCAATCATACTCATTTCTTCAATATAAATATGACAGAGCAGCCAAATATAAAAACATGCATCATATTCCTAAAGTGTATGGTAAATGAAAACTCATTACAGATTGTGTGCACACATTTTTCATAGTTTAAGTTAAAACAAACCACATGCACATACTTTAGGAACTGTATACAGGTTAGAAAAAACAAAAACTAAGGTAAAACACTTAGAACTACTGCTTTCATACACAATACTTAGAAATTAATGTATTTTCCACAACTCGAAAAACCAAACTCTGACATACATTCTGTTTTACCTTTTCTTGTCGAATTTTTCCATACATTCAAGAGGCTGAATAAATTGAAGAACCTCATCCCACTGACCATCAAGAATCAATTGCCTAGTAAAAGAAAGAGTCACTCCTTTGATTTCACTGGACAAGAACATCCTTCTTCTTTCTAAGTAAGCAGCTCATTTAAAAACACAACAGTCATTTAAAGATACAGCAGGTGATCAGCATGCTTTGAAAAGTTAATGCTTTGCACAGATGCCAAGATGACTGTCTGATGTGACTAGTAATAAGAGCGAAATCCAAGCCCTTTCTCAACATTTTTATAAATAACTGCATACAAGAAGGACAAATATTAATTACCCTTAAAGGCACATCAAAAAGGACAAAATGGTCCTGTGTCTCCTGCTTTACCTGTAATTCTTATTTAAAAAAAAAAAATCTTACTTGAAGAGTACGAATAAGTATATTGATTCAATTAATACATCCTGAAGAATGAAAACGAAAGCGAACTTAATAATGAGTTAATTTTAATTGTATAAATACTGCTGGGCCTATTTTATAAGCGGCGGGGGGACCGACACAACTCCCATAATAAGAGTGTAGGTGGAACAGCTTGGCAGGAACTATGCCAGCACAGGAGCTCCAACTCCAAGACCAGTGGGCTAGACTGCGCTGGTGGATTAGTTCAATTTCTTCATGCCCTCGTATCACACACAGTTCTCTATAAAAGGCCCAGATCTACAAGGAAGGGGTGAGTTTCTCATTAGATGTATACTCCAACTAAGCTAAGAATGACACAAACAAATAGGATTAACTTCAATCCTCTAATTCTTCTTTCATTTTATTACAATATCCATAATTTTAAACAAAAGGGAAGCCAGGTGACAAATCTTGTTCAGTAATAAAATATATTTTTAATGTTTTAAGAACAGCTGGATAAGTTATTTTCTCACACCTACAAAGTTATTAAGTACCTTTGGCATGAAGTAGAAAACAGCAATGCTAAAAAACTAGTCTGCATCTACAGTGACTTCTTTTAAGAATTTTGAGGGTAATATCGTGAATGGTAAATCACACCAACTCTCATGCCTTGATGATAGCAGAGACCCCTTTCATATTGTTAACTTTAAAAAAGATCTAGATATTATTTTAAAATGCAGATAATTATTTTGGGGGGAAAAGCTTTGGAAACCACTCCACTCACCCTAGATCTTAGCACTAGAATATTGTAAAATTATTTTATTTATTTTAGAAGTCAATGAACTACACATTCAGTTCCATGTGACATGGTAAGCAGATAATAACAGATCACTGCTGCCAACAGAAGATCTTTCTCCCCCATCCTATTCCTGCTCATGTGCTTTCCTGGACTTACCCTGCGCTGACACCGGCACTTGTTAATACTCCTTCTCAGTTCAATTCACTAGCATGCCAGAAAAATAGCCAAGCTAAAATGAACAGGCAAACAAAAAAAATCTAATTCTAAACCTATGTTGATGATGCCTAGTCAGTTACTTCAAGCGACTCATAGAAGGAGGTCATTAACTTCAGAGCTGGACCACAGAATTGGGATCAGGAAGAAGCAGAATACAATGAGAGCATAAGACCTCCTGTTTAGTGGCATGGGGCTGCCCACAGAATCACAGCCCAACTGTATGTTTTCATATATGTGGTATTTAAGCATCAGAGAAAGAGGTCCTACCTTAGAAAAAGCATGTCATCTGAAAACAGGCCATTAATGACCCCACTTTCTTTCTCAAGTGCCAGCATACTGATATGAAGTTTCCTTGAGTTCAGAAAATCTAGTATTAGTTTAATTATTTCAGCTTCTTTAACATTCACTGTTTCTTCAGCTGTCATGATGGCAGCCTAAAAGGGAAAAGAAGAGAGAATTTTAGCTATGATCAATATCTTATTTTATGCTTGGTTAACAAATGTTGGCTACTGAAAAAACCTAAAAATACAGTTTTACAAGACAGAATATTGTAACATTAAAAAATTAAATAGACAAGATTAGGAAATTGATTTTAAGAGGTTGATTATAAAGCCACAATTAAGACCTAACAATGCATCTGCATCTTTTTTTATTTCTGTCATATGCATACATGGGGGCCCAGATAAACAAATCTACCAAGAAACCAATCCTCCTGCAGTGTGAAAATATTGTGCTTACCAAGTCTGCAATATGTAAAATTTTCCTTTCTGAAATGCAAACAGTGAAGTTCAAAGAGCATAAAAATAAGCCAGTTACTATATCATTATCTGGAGATCTTACATATAAGCTTAAGTGTTTCTAACACATACAAAAAGCACAGCAGACTAAAAATGCAGTCTCCTCCTACCCATTTTTGAAGTAGTGTATGGCAATTAAGGCAAGGCTTTTCATTCTTCCTTCATAAGGACACTTGTATCTGTCTATATGCTTTATGAAGAATCTAAAGCTGCAAACCCAAGGCGGCCTAAGCCAGTTTGACTGCTGACTGCCAGAGCCCCATCCACTCAATTGCCTCCAGCTGCATGTTCCTGGCCCTTCCTTAACACTCCTCACTTTTGTCATTGGGTTACCTTTTCCACTGACTCATGTGTTGAAGTGGCTCAACAGTCTAATGAGCTCTCCAGCCAGCAGAAAGGAAAAGCAGGAAGATGCAGCCGGGGCAGTGACAGGCCAAGGCCCTGGCTGCCAGCAGTCAGCTTGTTTAAAGCTCCCATGGATACAACGTCCAAGCTCCTTTGCAATACAATTCCTCCAAGGATATGAGAGTTGTAGGATGTACTTCTCTTAGAAAATCCAGAATAAAATCTGCTTCTGGCTAAGTCTTGCATGGTTCCTTAAGCCTGACTTAAAGTACAAGCTGTTCAACTTTTTTTTTTTTTTAAAACCTAAGAAGACTTCACAGCTGTAGCTCCCAAGCTGATGTGCTGAACACCATCTGTGGATGTGGGGAGAAACCCTATAACACAGCCAACCCACGCAGCATTGCCTCAACCAGGAGCTCTTCAAAAAAAGCTAGTGGCTACAAGAGCACGATTTCACATCAGGAGAAATTCAATTTAAGCCCATGTTACTGCAGAAAGGGGTGGTCCCTCTTCTCAGCTCTGCACTCAGCCACACGTCCCCAGCCACTTCATGGCACCCACAACGGAGCTGTACGGTTAGCCAGACCACTCCTCTGATCCAGGCGCAAGTTAAACATTTATTCACTCCGTGGACACAAGGGCACTAATGCTGACACAAGGTACTGACAGAGCTTTGCTTTCTGGCAGTAGCAAAGTCTTAACCTGACTTAAACTGGTTATGAAAGTGCACCAAAGAACAGAGAAGCAGCCAGTATCAGTGATGAACCGTCAGCAGGAGGCAATATCCCCAGGAACAAGGAGAAACAGTGGAATAACAGTGATCAGAAAAATGAGTAAAACCAGATGACCATACAGAGCAACATGTCCACAGCAGTAGGTTATAGCCCCCCTTTTAATTCAAAAGGGGAAATCAAAATACTTCTTAACTCCCTCACGCAGCCATTTACTTATGCAGAAATCTAGCAACTACGACACTGAAAGACAACCAACTGTGGGTAACGCAGCTCCCAAGACAAGCTGAAGAGATGATGCAGCCTCCAGATGCCTCGGCCTTGGAAAACTGGAGTCCATAAGCTAGTTATCTATCTCATATTAGGAAAGATGCACAGAAACTGGTAATAAGAAATCAAAGAACAGATATAGTAAGTTTGAATAATCCAAATAAGACACTCATAAAGTATTAACAAGAAATAAATTATTTACCAGAGAAGAGGGGAAGAGACAAATACTCCAGTGAAAATTCTCACTGATCATCATAAACCAGTGCTAATGAACTTGAAGGGATAGAAAAAATTAGGCATTAATAAGAGGGGGTTTTGTACTACATCGTCTAAATCCCAAAGTTTTCCATCTTCCTCATGGTTGTATGCCAACTTTTTTCCAAGTAAGTTTTTGCCAGAACATTTGACGAGGTAAGCATTCAATTACAGCAGCATAGTTTATTTTGGAACAACAGAGACCTAATTGTGCCAGATGAAATGGCCTAACTTCTTTTTAAAAAAAGCTGGGTTTAATTCTGATTTTAGTCACAGAAGACTCCAATCACCAAGTATTTTGATGGGTCTCATGAAAGACACCCAGAGACCACACGCCCACTCTCGGCTAGTGAATTCAAAAGAAAAAATTAAAATCTGGCTCGCAGAAAGCTTTGCTGCAGGAAAGCAAGCAAATAGACACACAAATCCAAAGCCAGAACTTGTAGAAAGATGCATTTTCCTTATGTTTTAGCACTGTTTCAACTTCCCGTTTTGGCAACTGCATATGGATTTTTGGTCCCAGATTAAAATTCAACCCTACTCTTGTACACTGAAGGAAAAAAAAAAAAAAAAAAAAAAAAATCAATAAAAATTTAACCAGCAGTTTAGTATTAACATCTTAATTCCCATCCTCACCTAACGCATTTGCATTGCTCCTTTATTATGCTTTATGGCACTGGTGGTTTTTATATAAATTAAATTAACTTCCTTGCCAAAAGACAAAGTAAAACTTAGGCAATGCTATATTGAGACTCCCCATCAGGAAAGTACTAGAAAAATTCAGACTAAGATTCCCTTTGAAGAAAGGAACATCAAGTCCAGCTTTCTTTTCAACTGGATCTACTGGACTCAAGTCTGAAGAGGGAGCCATGCCACATGCTTCAAGATTGTCTTAAAATTAATTATTTATATACTCTATTGATGGAAAAACGAGCATAATACTCAGTACCTTGCTTAACAGTCCAGCTACATTAAGTAAAATCTAGCATCTGCAAGAAGTTGTCTTCCATTTTCCATTGTAGTTTTAAAAGAACAGGTTTGTCCTGAACATAAAGCCTTTGCCAAGTCTAACACTTAACTTCATTTACCTTATTTATATTGCCCATACAAATTAGGGTAAAGGATGATCGGCACTCACCGTATTCGATATGGGACTAGTAACAGCACTTTCAGGATCCTGTTAAGAAAGATACAATATAATATCCATAGTTTGGGTCCTGAACTTCTGAAGAAGAGTCAAGGTACACTGATAAGCTCATACATTAACAATATTATGAAAATATTTAGTGTGCATTTGCTGTCAGAGCAACACAAATAGCTAGAAAAGAACAGTAAACCTACCAGAGAAGATTTTCACTTAATTGATGGGTTTTTAGGCTGATAAGCTCAGACTTCTCTTATAAGCATTATGCTGTCAAAATAATAAGCAGCACTGTAATACCATCATGAAATCATAAATATACATAGGCTTACACATCACCCCCTATGAAATGTATCTTTTTTTTCTGACATTCAGTAGTGTGTGTGTGTGCGTATGTGTATAAATAAAAAGAATAATAATTAAAAAGCAAAGAACAGTGGGGAAACTCAAGATTAGAGCTCAAGCTGCATCTGTGGTCCATCCCACTATATTGCTTTCTGCCAGCACATATGGCACATAACGTCACAATCTGATCAGCTCAAGCACTAATACTCAAGAATGACTGAAGCACAGCATTAGCTTGAGGTATAAATGAAAGTAAATGAGTATTGGAGCTTAACATTTCAGGTGCCTTCTACCAATCGGGTTTTTGCTACAACCTTTTTATGTTATCCAGTGTTTTCAGAACAGCACTTTTCCACACCTGTCCTCCTTCCTTCTTTCTCCTGTCCACTTCCCCTTATCATCTTCCCCTAGTTCTGTATTTAAATCCGTTTTCCTCCTAATAAGTCTACATCAAAAAAAAAACCCCAAACAACTTCTTGCCACAAACCTGGCACATCTTTCCTCTGTAGCTTCAATGGACAAGATGTCCTTTAAACAAGCTCTTTGGAACATAGATTACCTACTCCTAAATTTTCCAGAGAGAGGTTTCACCTCTTGTTCTGTTCTTACTCATGTTCTAAGAACCATGAGAGGATTGTTGCTGTTGGCATGTGTTATAAGCACAGAAAACAATGCTTTTTTTAAAAAAAAAATATATATATACATACACTTATGCATATAAATACACTATTTCAGGAAAATGTTTATAAACTAGAAGTGTCTAAAAATTGTGGCTAAATAGTCTTTCTCTTTAAGTTACCTCCCTTAGAAGGAATTTAAAATGCATATGCATTCACATGACAGAAAGTTAAAGTAAGGTTTAATATTCTGGAAAACAAGTAAATAGTGAAATTCTAAAATAAGTATTATTCCTATTTATTTATCATCTGAAACAGATCACTCGCCAATAGCGTACAATATTGACAAAACTGGGAAAGGAATATAAAATCTCTAACTACTCAGAAATACAAGAAAGAAATATTACAGTTCAAATCTTAAGCGTCATACTGAGAGAGCGGGGATATGTTTAAAGGGAGAAGCGATGCCTAATTAGAAGTCTTGGTTCGCTGACTTCAATGACAGCTGCAATGCATATCTATAACCTCAGCATCTTGGTGAGCTATGTCACAGGAAAACCAAATGTGAAGAAGTAATACATATTTAAAAAGCTGGCTGTTTTGCATAAAGTTATTTCACCTTTTAATCCATCCCACAGTCACTTACATATGACTCTTGGGCCTGCCCAGAGGCTACTCCGGAGTTCCGCCTACACAGACCCCACGGGGTACTCGGGGCCCGGTCAGTACCTAGTGGCTCCATTTCTGATGTGCCCTCAATCATCTTCCAGTTATTCTATATCAAAAGAATTTACAAAAAAACGTCTATAGGCCAAATTTTTTTATTACAGTTGATTCCCACTACAGTTAGTGCAACTCACTGACACCCATTTTACCCTAAGAAATTGCACGATTCATTATTTCAAATGAACCATATTGAACATATTAAGCCCTTAACAGAAAACCTTCACCAAAGTTTGTACAGTTGAACTCTACGATTGAAACCTTTTTCTACTCCAATACACAGCAAGTAAGTGTCCTCTTACGCACTAGCCTTTTCTTCCTCACACAGATTTTTCACTGGCTTGCCCTCTTGTAATCCATTTTTTTTTACCCTGCTTAGATCAGCTGTTGCTTTAGAGCCACCACAGTAACCCTTATCTCACCATGCTTCAGAGACCGGCAGAGCTCTCTGCATTCATCAATCCCTGTTAGAACATGCACACTCTTTACCCAGAGCATTCTGCTTCATGAATGCCAACAAGGTGACATTAAATTATGCAATACTTCCATACGAGAGTGAAAACAGAATGCAGAAAAATAAAAAACCCAAACAAGTTAGAGAGACTAGAAATGAATGCATTTTGAGTAAAAAAACCCCGCCCGCTCCCAATTTTCCTCTTTTTTCTCTTCACGTGCGATCCCACACGAAATCCACCTCTGCTGGTGAAGGGGTTCAAAACAACCGCACTGTTTAATTACACAGCGCCGAGCCTGAATTAGCATTTCGGGAATGTCAGCTCAGCACCAGCAGCAGGCAGGGCCGCAGAGGAGCCGACGCTCCTTCGAAGCGGCCCCGGAGACGGGGCGCAC
>WAAD01009874.1:20849-42182 GCA_013389945.1 Fregata magnificens | reverse complement strand
GTTGTCTTTCCAGCAGACATCCGGCAGGTTGAAGTTAATAAATGAAATTATTAATTTCTGTTTGTAATTATTTTCTTTCAGAAGGCAGAGAAAAAAATATTAATTATTTGAAGCATTTGGTAATTTCTCTTATGTTCTCTCACAGATTGACAGACTCCAGTTTAAAGATTCCTGAGGAGAGAGCAGCAAAAGTTGCCACAAGGATTGAAAGAGAGCTGTTTTCTTTTTTTCGGGACACTGACTCAAAGTATAAGAACAAATACAGAAGTTTAATGTTCAATCTAAAAGATCCTAAAAATAACGTATGTATGATTTGTCTGTTGTGCTTTATAGAAACCCTTTATTTGCTGTAGATTAAAGGAACAGTCTTTATGTAGATACGTTATTAATCCTTTCACAATTTATCCTGTTTGTTATTTTTTTCTGTAGGTTTCATCATCTCTTTGATGTTGGTTGTCGTCTTGCGCACTCAGTGTTCTCTGTGTTCTTTTTCACTTGTTCCCCATCATTAATTCTTTAGCTCCTTGCTCCCAGTGTACTTTTTATAGTGGGGTTTCAAAGCATATAGCTTGCTTAGTGTCTTTACCACTGATCTGTTGTTTGGATATCCCTGTCCCCCCCATAACTCTTTCCTGCTTACTGCACTTATTTTTGTTTCTGTCCAGTAGCTTGTCTCACTGTGCTTTTTCATACCCAGGTTTCTCAAGCTGTCTTCACTCTCTTTTCTGTTTTCTGAGCCCATTATTCAACATCATACTCACCTCCTCAACTTCTATCTTTTGTCCTTTTATTAGTTATTCTGATCAAGTTGCTTTGTCTATAGTATTTTACTACTACAATTAGCTAACTGTAAATTACATGAACAGGCTAGCTTCTGTCACTGGCTTCCCTTTGCTCATACTGCTAAATTATTTGGGGTTTTTTTACCCTAGGAATTCAGTTCAGTCAGTCAAGAAGCATAGACATCCTCTTTAATACTAGCTTCTTTCTGCTGTGTAATACAGGGGATTTGCACCTTTAAAAAAAAAAAAAAAGTCCCAGTTACTGCTGCAGTGGGCAGCTTTCTCTGAGGAGAACTCACTTTCTCCTTTGGAACAACAGTTAATTATACATCTGATCATTAAAGGTATATGTAGATACATTCTGTTATGTAGAATAAATGGAGTGCTGGAATTAAGCTTTTTATGTTATAAAATCCAGTACTGCTTCCTACAGTGGGAGATAATTACAAAACCACATGATCCATATAGCTGTACAGAGTATGTTGTATGTTGCTTCTCTGCTTTATTTCCTGCTGCAAGCTGATTTTTGTCTTGATAGCAATAGTTAACTTTTCTTCTTTCTTCTAGATATTATTTAAGAAAGTACTGAAAGGAGAGGTTACTCCAGACCATCTAATAAAAATGAGCCCAGAAGAACTGGCTTCCAAAGAACTGGCTGCTTGGAGACAGAGAGAAAACAGACACGTGAGATTTGTCAACTTATGTTGTTTAGTTGGCCGCCTAAGCTTATTTAACTTCTGTTTTCAGGTTAAGTGTATGTAGAAAGAACAGAATGCATGTTGCACAAAGCAACTCTGACTAATCAGGAGGATCTTTATAATGTATTTAGTATTCAAAACCCAAAGGGGTTAGGACAGAAGTGAAAGTAGTGTAGTAAATTCCTGAAAGGGGGAAACCACGCATTTTCCTTTGCCATGCAACTCTGCCGCGGCTTGCTCGCTCTTTCTTCTGTCTCAAGAGTGAAGGCTTCTTTGTCCTTATTTCCAACAAGATTTTAAACATCTGGATTTGTGTCAGCAGAATCTTTGGTGTTTATATGCCACTTCATAGAATTGAAAGGCACAAAATTTGGGTAGTGTTAACTGGTATGCATTTTGTGTTTGGGTTTTATGATACTAGGAATTATGGGTTATATCAGATGACTTCCGATAAAAAATTAATGAGTATGTAGTGTAACATAGAGTAGATGGAAATTCATCCTCTTGAATTCTCTGTGCTCAGAATGAAAGAATGGTCAGTGATAACTGATTCAGTACAGTGGGATGCTGTTTTAGAGACTGCCATTTCCATTGCGACATTAATTGTTCCTGTTTTTTTCCTTTTCTTTGCATATTGTGACTAGACCTGTTTATGAATCATGACAACTTTTTGCTACTGTTTGCAACTGTTGTTGAATTATTCTATTATCTCAATGTTTTGAGGGCCTAGAAAGGCATGAAAAGTTTGTTTATTCTGCAGCTATCTAAAGCCCATCTTTTGTAGTACATCTTCATTACATTTATTTTTATAAACATCAATAAAATACTGAAAACAGACCATACAAAACAGTATTCCACTGCTGTGAGGAACAGCTTCAAAACAAAAGCGTATGCTTCAAAATGTCTAGAATTTAGAATGGAACACAACATGTAAAATAAATAGCAATCTATCATTTGACTGTATTTTTCATTTTCCTATTTAAGCAAGACTTTGAGACTGCTACTTACTCATTTTTTTCCCAGTGTGTTCAAAAGTAACTGTAGGTATTTGGCAAGACAGATAAAGCAATCATAGAATCCTTGTTTTCTTATGAAACCAGGCTTAAAATATTGGGGGCAGCCAACACAAATTGTTTCTGGTTTAAGAAGTAGAAATGTGCTTTAAGAAGCAATTTTAGAAATAATGGTTTATGGTTTGTTTTTTTTTTTTTTTTTTTTTTTTTTTTTTGTGACAGAGCAAAGCAGCAGCACTGATCAGAATTAGCACATCCATTACTTTAAGAATACATGCATGTATATACATCATGTTTTTATTGAGGTAGAGCATTAGGTTTATGTACTTAAAAACAAGCTCTTGAAAAATGATAGAAATCTATATGCATTTATGTGTTACATTGTCCCTATTATTATGGGAAAAGAGGTGATGCTTTCTTTTTTTTTTCTTTAACTCTTGGAAAATCAGAATTACCTGTCTTTAAATTTAGTGTTGAAGGTTTGCTTTATAACTTGTTTAAATACATGCCTGATAAGTACTCCCTGCACTGTAGGTGAAGTTAGACCAACTGCTTGTGCCTTTGCTTTATGAAACTGCTTGACACTTGCTAAATAAGAATGTATTCTTTTTTTTCCTGGAGGGTTTCCTGGTTGCAGTCCTATTTTCTGTTGTTGTATTTATGGATTTCCAAATTTTGTTATATGGAAGTAAATATAAATGACTTACTGTTTTTACAGACAATTGAAATGATTGAGAAAGAACAGAGGGAAGTTGAAAGAAGACCTATCACAAAAATTACTCACAAAGGAGAAATAGAAATTGAAAGTGAAACACCAATAAAAGAACAAGAGGAAGTTATGGAAATTCAGGTAGAAAAGAAAACATGGCAACACAGTGGATTTAGTTCATAGATAATATGGTTGTAAAATGGTTTGTTTATGATTTTGTTGTTCAGATCTGTAATTATACGTTAGGTCTGTTTTGAGTTTAATTTTTCTTTTATCCTCATTGACTTTCACTTCTGAGCCTGGTGGTTTTTTTGTTTTTTCCATGTTGTGTCCGTGACGGTATGATGAATTCTGGCAATAGCAGAAATAGCAGAAAATCTCACCTAAAATATATTTAGGAATACCAATTCATTCTTTTAATGCATTTGTAGATCTTGTGATAGCCTTTTAGGCTATACAGCTGAAGGGAGAGTTTTACATCTGAAGGGAAGAAAATACCATAAAAATATTTAAGCAATATGAATAGCAATATTAGGAATATCAACAGAGGAAAAAAAGTCTAACTGAAATGTGTTTGACTTTTCTTAGGAACCTAATATGAAGTTGTTTGAGAAGTCAGAGGAAGCTGAAAAAGATAAAGAAATAAATGAATCTGCATCTCCAGACACCACAAGTCAACATAAGAATCATCTCTTTGATCTTAACTGCAAAATCTGCATAGGTAATTTTGAAAAGCACGTCAAAATAAATACATCATGCTTGTATAATGCTTTTCAGTCATAAATCTCAGTATACCTCAAGAATGTAAATAAATGGGGCTTTTTCCCTAGTTTGCTGGCAAAGATGCGGAAGCAGTGTTTTACTTCATAATTTACAAAAGAGGCAATATTAAAATGATAGGCTATTGGCATAAAGTTGTCTTCCATTTAAAAAAAAAAAAAAAGACTGAAAAGAAAGAAATCCATTTAATAGGTGTACGTGCTATTGTTGATTCCTCATTTCTTTATCCTATCCCATTACAGTGGCAATATTTATGTATAATATTGTATAAATATATATAATGTATAAATCTATACATTTTATGAATATGTATACAATGTATAATTTCTTTATCCTATCCCACTTCAATGGCAATATGTGATATTTTTGGTGCGTCTTCCATGTCTTCGAGAGGAAGGCCTGTTTTGTTTCTTTAATAAAAAATAAAACCCATTGCAATTCATTCTCTGCAGGCCGAATGGCACCACCTACTGATGATCTTTCCGCGAAAAAAGTGAAAGTGTCTGTTGGAGTTGCACGGAAGCAGTCAGACAATGAAGCAGAGAGCATTGCAGACGCGCTTTCTTCAACATCGAGTATTTTAGCTTCAGAATTACTGGAAGATGATAAGCAAGACTCATCAAAATCATCATTCACACCTCTCCCAAAGTAATACAAACTGTAGAAACAGTATTTTTAAATGAAGGACGTTATTAACCTTGTTAAGCTAAAAAGGCAGATGAGTTCATATTTAAAAAGTCAGAATATAGATTTCATATTGTATATTGCTATTAAGGAATGTAGTATGTACAGTGCTGCAACTGAATGAGTGTGTGTGTGTGTTTGTATATGTGTATATATAAAGCTAGGGAGTTTGAGATTGCTCTGAACAGAGCATTTACACTGATAAATCAGGCTAGTTTCAAATCTCAAAGCAACACTTTTGTAGAAATGACAGTTAACAGCAGCTTGTTTGATGTTTTGCCATATTTGCTGTGAGCTCTCTGCATTTTTTTCCACACTCTACTCTGCTACCCGCTGAAGAGGGAATTGCAATTTATGAGGCTGTTTTTTTCTGTTTTGAGGAAGGGGTTACTGGAAAAACATTGACTTCCAGTTATTTACAATTTGTTCTGAAATTCTGTCTTTATCAGGACAGTGGAATCCTTTAGTGAGGACAGTGGACTTTGTTTTTTGAATAGCTTGCTGAAGATTCAACATAGTCATTTCTAGTGTAGACAGAAAGAAACATAGGTTACTGTGTTACTGTAACCGCACATCTGGTAATACTGGGCGGCTAGCTTAAAACTGCTAATAGCATGCCTAGAATATTTTGATAACAACGTGTTGGGAAATGTTGAAATGTGGCTGTAACCTTTTCTATGAGGAAAACCCCAGGCTGAGAAATAATCTCCTGTGAAATTATTTAAGTCTTTCAGTTTATTCCTTGCAGCTGCTCTATTGACAAAACTGAGGCTTTTTTTTTTGAAGGGGGAAAAATGCGATTTTGTACAGTTGATGATATTGGAATTGGGAGGAGGCCCTCACAGAAGCTGTGGAAGTGATGTGTGGGTGAGAAGAGATGAGGAGCCAGCTTGTGGGACAAGGGAAGGGAAGGGGGACGCAGGTATTGAAGTGGTGGACAGGCAGTGTTGCAACAAAACATAGGGGCTAGGAAAGCAGGGTGAAGCAGTAGGCCCGCAGGCAGTGTGTTGTCTTCTCCCCTCCCTGTGGCAGGGGAAGATCTTACTGGGTCTGCAGCACCTGTATGTGTTTGTGTGTCCTCTTCAGTAGCATTTGATAACTCTTGGACCAAATAACGTCTCCATTCTCAAAAGGTACAGTAGTGAACTAATGTGCTGCTTATCTGACGGTCCTTCGTGTAACATATATCTACTCCACTGGAAGATGAGAAGCATGGTTGTCTGCCTGTCTCTTTTCATTGACCCTCAAGTATGCTTAACTGAGAAGGAAAATTCTTGATGACACATAATTTCTTTTACAAAGAAAGATAATGATTTACATGATCTTGCATGATAAATCATGTTCTAAACAAAGTGGTTTTTTGTTTGTCCTTTTTTTTAGGTCAGAAACACCTGGTACTGTGGAATGTGAAAGTCTGTTTCTGGCACGCCTGAATTTCATCTGGAAGGGTTTTATCAATATGCCTTCAGTGGCAAAGTTTGTTATTAAGGCTTATCCAGTTTCTGGCTCTTTTGAGTATTTAACGGAGGTACTTATATTTACTGCAAAGAATGAAAAATTCATTTATTAACTGTAGCGACTTGTTTACCTTGTAGGCTGATAATAGTGCTAATAAATAATGGCTAATATTTAGTTATTTAAATTAGACTAATAGATAATAATTAATAATAATGATGAAAGGCAGTGAAGCATGATCATTGTACTGAGTAAAGTATTTGTGGGAGGACAGAGGTTAGGGTATGTATTTGTAAGTAAAGTATTTTTCAGTTTGTCCTACATGGACCCATGGTTCATCAGGATTCAAGTTCTTTGATATATTTTAAGTTGTTTTGCTCTCATCTCACTGTAAGATGTTTCTTGAGGATGAGCAGCAGTATTGCCAGAGCTGGTTTTATAAAAGTCGAACTGATTTTTGTTCATTATGGAGCATCTTCTGTAGCATAAAGTAGCAGGGAAAGATAGGACGAAATTTACTACTGAAATAACCATCTTGGTGGCATCCATTTTCTGAATTAGAGGTGAGAAAATTGTAGCTCAGTTATGAATTCAAAGCATTAAACAAGTCAATACCAGTTTATGGAAGAGAAGTGTCTACTGGTGGTTTCTGTTGACAGTGTGAGAAGTCTTCTCATCTTCTACAACAGAAACGTGCGTAACAGGGTTTCTTTTTTTGCCTATCTGGTCGCAATCCTGGTCCTAACCTTCCACTGTAAGACTAAATTGTCCCTAAAAAAAGAAGTTTTATGTAGTGTTCTCTTCAGTGTCTGAGAGGCAGGAGAAGGATGTAACTGCTTATAATAGTTGTCTTCATGTCATAAAGATCGGAGAGCTCAGAAGGCTCGGTGTTACTTCTTGCCAGTGACACAGGATGCATCAGCTTTCTAATTAAACGGACTTAGGTCTTCTATTAATCTGATTATCTTTACTTTGCTGTAAATCTTAAAGTGAAGTGCAGGGCCTGCAGTACCCTTTAACACTAGGGGATTGTTTTAAGAATATGATGTGTTTTTCAAAACTCTTCTGCTTTATTTCAAGAAAATGATTTTTTTTAGGTGTTCCTAAATGATTCTGAAAGTCTTTTTGTTACTTGTGAATAGTGAACTCGATAGTATCCAAGAACAAGTTTACGTCTATATATGCACGTGTGTGTAGGTTATGTTTTTCTCTCATGATTAAGATTCTGCAAGTTTATTATATTCCTTCATAGGTGTAGGGCTCTAATAGCAGTTTGATCTTACAGATAACTTGAGTGTTTCCAGAGCACAGTACAGTTATGTTTGCAGTTAACGTTACTGAAATAAATAATTTTGCGGAAGTTATAGATGAATGGTATTGAATGATAACTGATTTAGTATAGGTCGTTAACTTTGCACTGAAAAATCGTAATTTAAATATCCAAAATTTAAATGTAATTTGTTTCTACGGTTGTAACTTCTGAAATCTTAAAATTATAATTTAAGAACTATAAGAATGAATTATGTTTTGAATATATGAAGTAGATACTGGATGAAGGATTTACCACAATTTTTATGTTGGATTCAGAATTCTGTTGTCCTTTCTCATAGGATTTACCTGATAGTATTCAAGTAGGTGGCAGGATATCTCCTCACACTGTCTGGGAGTATGTAGAAAAAATCAAAGCTTCAGGGACCAAGGTAAGAATTTTATGTATTGAAGGCTTGCTGTTTAACATATATCCTATTCACCTCTCTTCTTTTTTTTTTTTTTTTTTTTTTTTTTTGAATACATGAGACTTTAAGGATAACTGATGGTTATGTTGAATGGGATGAATGGCAGCTGATGGTGTTTGTTTTCTTACTGTCTAACCTTAACCTGTCATTTGCTGTTTGAGAATACTTGTATTCCTTTGAGTCAGTAACTCATTATGAACATTTGAACACCACTTCACGTGTCTCAAGCATTACCGTTTTGTTTACCATCGTACCCATACTGTTACAGTATGCAAAACCATCTCAGTGGTCCTCTGCTGGACTTGTCCCACTGTGTGCAGGCTGTCCTTGAGCTGGGGAGCCCCAAACTAGATAGTGTTCTCCAGATGCTCTCTCACAAGTGCTAGATAGAAGGGAATAATAATTTCCCTTGGCCTGCTGGCTGCTCTGGTTCTGACACCCAGCATGCAGTTGGTCTTCTTGGCATGGACACATCGCCGGTTCACATTCAACTTGTCCACCAGGACGTCCGTGTCCTTTTGTGCCAAGCTACTTTCTAGCCAGTCAGTCCTGGTGCATGGGGTTCCTCCATCTCAAGGTGCAAGATTTTGCATTTGCCTTTGCTGACCTTGATGAAGATCAGCCGATTTTTTCAGCCTGCTGAGGTCCCTCTGAATGGCAGCCCCCACTCTTCAGCACATTGACCACTGCCCCTAATCAGGTGTCATCTCAGTTTTGCAGTGTCTCCTGTCCCATCTTCCAGGTCGTTAATTAAGCCATTAAACAGCATCAGCCCCAGCATCGACTCCTGAGCTGGGCTTTGGTCATAATTCTGGGATCTGAATACTAGTCTTCCCCAAGTATTAATGGATATCTCGGACACAATAGACTACAAAATGAAGCTTTCTAGTAATATTAAGGGTGGGGAGGGGAATAATTACTTGGAAGCTGGCATGCTTCCCTAAAACTTGTTATTTAGCTGGCTGATAAAATGTTGGCTTTTCTGTCATGCACTGTAATTCATTTTTTTTATACTAAATGCTTTTCATTTGTTTTCTTTAGTTTTACTTAATTATCTTTGGCCCTGTTTCTGCTCCTTCTGTCTCCTCTGTTGCTCTCTGCCTTCTCAGGGAAGCTTTTTCTCCTCTGAACTGTGCGTTTAAATAAAGAGTAGTCACTAAACCAACAAAAATGTCATAGAAAAATGTATCTGACCATCTTTTTCTCTTTGTTTTTGTAAACAGGAGATCTGTGTAGTTCGCTTTACTCCTGTAACTGAAGAGGATCAGATATCCTATGCGTTGTTGTTTGCCTATTTCAGCAGTAGAAAACGCTATGGTGTCGCGGCCAATAACATGAAGCAAGTGAAAGATTTGTACCTCATCCCTTTAGGTTCCTCAGATAAAGTCCCACATCATCTTGTGCCTTTTGATGGGCCTGGTAAGTACAGCTTGGAATTTGGAACTTTATTATCATAATGCTACTTAAAGAAGTTTACAACAGAAATATAAGAGAAAATTAAATTTAAGAATGCCAGCTATTCTGTTCAAACATGTAATGAGTTTCCCATAGTATTATATTAGCTTCCTTGAAAAGACATTAATTTCCCATTGTAAGATTATTCTGATACTTTAAAGTATTGTTGTTGAAAAAATTACTGTGTGTAACTTTGTTTCATGTTTACTACATTCTTCCTCTAACCCAGGTGGCTTTGCAGGTTACAACCTCAGTAAATTCAGTGACGCAAGTGAACTATGATAGTCGCCATACTGAGTTCCAAATTGTTACTGTAACTTTAAAACAGTATTTTTCATTATTTGAAATGTGCTAATTCCTTTTTTCTCAAGCGTTCCAAACTTCCTTTAAAAAAAAAAGACATGGAAAGTTTAAAAAACAGGTGGGCAAGGAAGAAAAGATCCTGAAATGGCTCTCAGTTGTTCTGCTTACACCTGAGTTATTTTGTATCAGTTTATTTTGGTTATAAAAATTTGTGGGTGATTTCTTCCTTTGAGATAGGCAGGGCTGAAATGAAGAGAGGATGAGCTACAACTCATAATTTATTTGCAAGAACCTAAATTATACAGAACGAAATACATAGTAAAGAGATAGCTAATAGCATACTTTGAAACACAGTGCCTTCCTGGAATGAGGCATTTTGGAAAGTCACTCCTGGTTAATCTTTGAAGAAGTATGTTGAACCCAAACTGATTAGGAGACTTTGTGGTTGCAAGTGTGCTATTTACTTTTTTTTTTTTCCCCTCTTGTGCTTTGCTACCACTGTTACCAGACTGTAGCTGTGTTAGACTAACATGATGTTTAATTTCTGTGCTTTTTCTTATGTGACTAGATGTCCTATATAACTGTCTCGTATTCTGTATTTGGAAGTTATAGTGGGCGATATAGTACCTAAAGCAATTTTAATTTGCGATGTTTGAAGTCATAATTTTTATGTTGCAAATACATTTTTTCATTATTTTAAGTATTGTTTGTTATGTTTAATGATGGAAATTTCAAATGTCATATAATGAATACTTTTATAATATATTGTAAGAGTATGGGGGTTATTTTTGTTAAAATGATTGCCTTAACTAAAGCATAAGCAGATGATAAATTGCTGTTACAATTTTGTACAGGGATTGAAATACATCGACCAAATTTATTACTGGGATTGATAATTCGCCAGAAAATGAAGAGGCAGATTACTGCTGTTGCAAGTGTTACTAGTAGTTTTGTGGATGAAGCTTCTGAAAGTACCTTGAGTAACTTGCCACCAGAGAAGAAAAGCAAGCCAAACAAACCTGAAGTCTCTCATCATGAGTTGACACTAGAAGAAGAGGAGGAAAATGATTTTTTTAATTCTTTCACAACTGTGCTACACAAGCAGAGAAATAAACCTCAGCAATCTAATATAGAAGATGTTCCAGCAGTTATTGAACCGTTGGTGGAAAGTACCAAACACGAACCACCGAAGCCTCTCAGATTCCTTCCTGGAGTCCTGGTTGGTTGGGAAAATCAGCCTTCTACTCTGGAGCTAGCAAATAAACCGTTGCCAGTGGATGACATTCTCCAAAGCCTGTTGGGTACAACAGGGCAGGTATATGAACACAGCAAGTCAGAAGCGAGTCCCAGTGAAGACATACCATTATTAAATGAACAAGCAACCTTAAAAGAAGAAAACATGGATGTTGCTGAGGTAACTACTGAAGTTAGTGAAGCAAAGGCTGGTTTGGATGATCTACAAGACTCCACTAACACTACTGTAACTGTGGATGTAGCAGCTGTAGGGACCTCAAGTTCTGCAAGAAGTGCTGGATCTTTGATAGGGCTGAGTCTTAAGGGGAAGCCTCCAGATGTCTCCACAGAAGCATTTTTAGCAAATTTATCTGCTCAGTCACAGAATAAAGAAACTGAAGAAAGTAAAGAAAATGACCCAAAGCGGGAGTTACCCGACAAGGATAATGTTGCACAGGAAGGTAGAAGGACTGCAAATTCCAGCTTTTCTTCTTCCTTATCAAATGCAGGGAAAAAACCCAATGAGAACAACATTAACGTAGGCTCTGCTGAAGGTACCACTGCTAACACCTCTAAATCACCGCCCTTTATTAATCTTAAAAGAGACCCACGACAGGCAGCTGGACGGAGCCAGCAGACTAATGCTTCCGAAAACAAAGAAGGAGATGTTAGCAGAAATGAAGACCGGCAGAATGCTTCAGGAAATGATCAAATGGAACCAGAGAATAAACAGTCTTCTGGAGAAGTGGGCTTAAACCTGTATCAAAGTGACGCGCAAACCAATGAGACGCAGTACAGTTCAACTGCAGCAAAAGCAGATAACGCAGGTGCATCACAAGTGGAAGATGCCAAACACTCACAGGAAAATGCACTGATGCAAAGCATTGAAACAGTGAACTCATTTAGAAGAGGACCAGCAGCAACTTCATCTCATTTTGAAACTGAAAACTCTTCTCGTTCTGAATTTATTTCCAAAGTCCCAAGCCCTATTACAAGTGGCAGCTTCTCATCTGTTAGACCTCCACAGCAGAATTTTCAGCATCCTAAACCTAATCCACCTGGATTTCAGTTTCAGGCTCCTGCACCTCATAACTTCCCTCCACAAAACAACCCTATGTTTGGATTTCCACCTCACTTACCACCTCCACTTCTTCCTCCTCCAGGCTTTGGCTTTCCTCAAAATCCAATGATGCCGTGGCCACCAGTAGCTCATTTATCAGGTCAGCCACCACACTATGCCGGACCCATTGCACAAGGGCTACCAGTGGCTCACAAACAATCAAGATTTTTGGGGCCAGAAAATTTTTTTCAGAGTAAAGACAGTCGGAGACCAGAAAGACGCCACAGCGATCCTTGGGGCAGACAAGAACAGCATTTGGAGAGAGGGTTCAGTAGAGGAAAAAACGATCAACATAGACAAAGATTTTACAGTGAATCCCATCACCAAAAGAAAGACAGACATGAAAAAGAGTGGAACAACGAAAAATACTGGGAGCAAGATTCTGAAAGAAATAGACGCAGAGACAGAAACCAGGAAAAAGAGAGAGAGAGGAAGAGTAGAGAGGAAGGACAGAGAGACAAAGAAAGATTGCGATCTCCACACAGTGATAGGGCTGCTGATGGAAAAAGCCCCAGAGAGACTAGAAATCCAGAAAAAAAGACAGAGAAGCCTAAAAGTGAAGAACAGGCTCATGAAAAAGATAAGGAGAGGGAGAAAAGTAAAGAGAAGCATAGAGAACGAGAAAGTGAAAAGAACAGAGAGAGACATAGGGACCATAGTGACAGAACTAAAAGCAAAAGGTAAAAAGATGCAGGCAGTCTTTTAAAATCCTATTTAAATAAACTGTTAGAGTAATGTCATAAAAATTTGTATTAAAAAAAAAAAAGCCTGCTAGGATTGTGCCATCTTTTTTATTCAGTGTTGGTGTTTTGCAGAAACAAGTCGGTGTTTTGGTACTACTTGATGTACCAATACTCATCCTTTTTTTCATTATACCAACTATCGCTAGAAGTAGGAGTTTAATATTTTTAAAAATTTTACATTGCTGTATATTCAAAATTTTAAAGATTTCTTTTATTAATATGCAATAAAGGCTTAGACATTTTCTTAGCTGATGAAGTTGGCTTTAGTCAAGTCTGCAATATAGTTGCTGCCTTTGGTAATTTGTGCTCTCTTCTGTTTTAAGATGCTCTGATAATTTTAAAGGTGAATTTCATACAATAACCTTCTTTTTAAATTGCACTGTTTTTAAAGACTGTAGCAAAGCCTCAGAATCCACACACATTACAACAAAATACAATATGCTCAGTGGTGTGAAGAATTTTTTTTAAATTATTCAGTAGTACAATAAAATAATTCAAGTGTATTTCATTAGTTTTTCAAGTATTTCCTAAGCATCTGAAGCAGTTTGTGACCAGAAATTTGAAGGCTGAGCTGCTCGAATGTTATTGCTTTAAACTGCACTTGTTTTAATAAGAAAGCATTTTTAACCTAAATTCTTGAAAATATGATTTGTAGTAGTAAATTCATTTCTCCCACCATTTTCCATGCTTCAAAAACTTGAATACCTAAGCTTGTACATTACTTTGTGTTTTGCTATCCTTTTTACTGTAAAATGTAAATATTTTAAGGGATATTTTGATTCTAAAATGATAAAACTTTCTCACATACTGTGTGTGTTTGATTTCATAGGTGTGAAACTGTAGGCTGACTGAATATAGCAGGCTGAGGTACAGAATGCCACATTTGTTGTACACCTCATGGCTCGGTCGTTTTGAGTTTTGGGGGGGTGAAGAGGGGGGAGAAGGGCAGAAGGGTGTTTGTTCCATTGGGACTTCTAGTAAATTGATATTTTGTAGTGACTACCATCCACTGATGCAAAACAAAACAAAAAAAAAGGCAAACCTGAAAACAAACTAAAATCTCCTGCTCTTTTGCATCTTAAAATACACTGGTCATTTTGTTGAGTCTGTCAGAAACAACAAAAATATTCCGCTAGATAAAGAAAAACTTAGGTTTATTGTTCTGGTTTTCAGTGTTTTGTTTTTCACTTTGAGTACATGACCTTATGTACTGATGTAGCATTTTCCACTTTGCTGTAGAAAAGCCTCTTCTTTCCAGAAGGGTATTTCCAGTTTAACACCACACTAATTGTTAGTTTTAATTATGAATATATTCTAAGGTAAAATTTCATTTGGATACTTTGCAGGTAGCTTCATGGTCAAATTGACTAAAATGAAAATCTTGCACCAAATAAAAGGGGCGGTAGACTTTTATTAAGTAATGTTTCTTAGACTCATAGTTGAGAAGATTAATAAAGAAAAAATCCTCGGTTTGTTAGTAACTAGAAGCAATATTTAAACTTTTAACTTTTATAGCATGATAACATGATGTGATTAAATCAGTCTTTTCCAAATGAATTCCATGGTCTGTATAGCAGTAGTGCCATTGAATATATCTGGTATTATTATGCGTGTGTTGTTTAAATATTTACATCAGGGTTGTTTAGACACAGAAGTGCACCAAAGCATTGTTCTGTTTTTTGGAGTAAGTTTTAAGTCGGCAGCTCTGCTTGTGAAGATTTTCTTTTGACCTGTTCAAAAGTAGTCTACTCCTGGTCCACTGGTGATCCATCTCTTACATTCACATCCATTTGTGCTCTAAAAACAAACTGGGAGCAATGAAAATTGCAACTGTCTCTACGGAAGGGACAGGAACGCTTTCTGCCAGAACTACCAGAAATAATTTGTTTGGAAAGAATATGTAAACGTTTTCCAAGTTTGCCAAGTGCTTTACTACCTGCCTCTTGTATGTAGAACCCGAAGAGAGCCACAGTAAAACAGCTCTTGAGGGAGAGTTTTGTTAAGCATTTAAATTAACAAGCAGCGACAGTTTCCAGGATTTGGTCATAGAATCTGAGTTAGTGTAATGGGAATAAATCCCGCTACTACAGGAACAAAGGAC
Organism: Fregata magnificens; assembly: GCA_013389945.1. Lineage (NCBI taxonomy): Eukaryota > Metazoa > Chordata > Aves > Suliformes > Fregatidae > Fregata > Fregata magnificens. The sequence goes on along the minus strand of WAAD01009874.1, from coordinate 27,370 downwards.
GTTGTCTTCTCCATTGCCTTCAGTTACTCTCCTTCCAACACTCGTGTTAGCTGGAAGTGCTCCGATTACTTGTTACTTGTTTTACGCTGAATCACTGCTCAGGCCACAAAAAGCAGTGTGCGCTGATGAGGAACTGGCAGTACATCAGGAGCCCCAGAGAGAACAGGATAAACCCTAAATACGCTCCCTTGCCCAGCATCACATGGCCATAAAAGGCCCTCCTAAGAGAAGCTGGAAGAGGAGAAGAATCTGGAGCCAGCTCAAATGCCAAGTGGGCTTCAGGAGCTGCCTGTTGGGAAGAGGGGAAGAAGCTGTATTGCATCAGGCTGGTTGCTTGAGGGCTCAGAGCAGCTGAAGAGGATAGAAAGAACCTCACAATGATGTTTGCAGATCATTATTAAAACATCCTGGGGTAGTTCCATCACCCCCCCACCCCCCCACCCGCCACCTTAGTTATCTTCAAGTCATCTGTAACTGACTTGGCAGTGCATTCATTGCTACATACTAATTATGGGTATGTGGACAGTAATGTGTCACCTAGTTTTACTGTGCTTATTGTCTCTGCTCCATATGTGCTTTATGGAAAGACAAAAAACCACCCCAGAAATAGTTACTCGTTTCTGATAGGTACCCAGTGAAGACTTGTATTTGGAGAATTTCCATGAAAGGAGCTGATGGCTTCTTATGTGCTTTTGAGCAATAGTAAAGTAAAAAAGGAAAAGATAGGAATCAATCACTATTATTTTTATTCAAGTATTTTACTTATACAGTAAGCTATCAGTCAAATGAGAAATGTAGATACCATCATAAATCATTTGTTTAAGCACATTAAAATATGACTTGATTTTGTTTTTATTGCTCACTAAACTAGAATATAATTGAGCTTTTTCAGAAGGAATAGAGTTTTTGCATTAATATATGAAGAGCTCTATTTACTTTTGAGATTATAAATTCATGAAAAATATAGTCATGGAAATTCAATTTACTGTGGCCAAAACATTTGCCTAGTAAAATTTCAAAATCTCATTTAGGGGCATATAAGCCAGAAAGGCATAGCTAAAGCAAAGCAGTTCTTAGACTTTCTAATTTTTAAGCTGTTAGGAATAGAAGTTATTTGTAGACAGGCTGCCACGTTCCCACATTCTACTTGTGAATGGTTAAAACAAAAAGTTTTAATGTAGTCAAAGGGGACACCTCTGCTGGAGAAAAACAGCAGGCATATTTTATATCTGTTCGGTAATAAAGTAAAATAACTTTTCTGCTCTTAAAATCAGTCTTCTTTAAGTGTAATATTTTAGTGTGAAGACAGGCTTAAGTTCTACCCTTTTACATAAATGCATACATGATGGATAGAGACTCGGAAGGGAGGGAGAACAACTTAATTACCTTTGTGTACTTAACAAGTAATTACAGATGTTATGATTTTAAAAATTCTCATTACAATAAACATGTGCTTTTTGCCCCAGGTACGCCTTTTCTTCCCTCCCCCAATTTCACTTTTTACACTTGACCTTAATATTACAAAATTATAAAAGAGAAACTGCATTCTAATAAAATTTAAGAGTTTTGGAGAAACAGGTAAGTTGTCTGTTCTCATAAAGCAACAATCAATTAATACTGGAGTGACAGTTGGCTTTATAAGCTAATTACTACCTATTTGTCTACAAAACTATTTCCAGCACAATGCCGTAAAATACTGGGAAAGTCTGCAGTTTTTTTAAGTAAATACTAAAGAGTTTGTATAAGTAATTCTATGAGTAAAACATCTGATTGCATTTTATATACGCTACTAATACTCAACATTAAAAAAAGAAAAGGAGTTAGGGACAATTTCATTATGTGCTTTCTTATGTTGGTTCCTGAGCCTTACACTGCCAGCTAACACAACAAACAGGAGGAAAAGGAAATTCATCGCTTTTAAAGAGTCTTAAACTGTTTTTCAATTAATTCCCATAATTTCCATTGTAAATATTATACCCTTCTGCTTTCATTAGCTGAATCTTTTTAGAATCTTGGAAGAGCACAACATCTTTAATTTTACCAACGAATGCCTTCTGAAAAAGCCCTGTAGTGACTATATTGACTTTCCTGCCGATTTCAAACCCACCAAAATAACAAATGCCACCATAATTTAAAGCAGTGTATTTTCTCTGTGGATCAATATCTTCAAAAAGAATTAGCTCCTCATCAAGATACACCTTAATACAAGTTTGGTTTTGAACTACAGTAACGAAATGCCATCTTTCATCACAACAGGTGGAGTATTTGCTATGAATTAGAGGAACAGAGATTCTTTCTCCAACATTAATCACAACTTTTAATGTTCCATTGGCAAGACCAATGGCAAGGAAATCATTATCTTCATCTTCACTTTTTCCCATCCATACTATTAAGCCTTCAGTTTGATTGGTAGTAAAATTTAAAGAAATGCGGCTATGCTGGAGGTCTCTTTTTCCATAATAAGGATCTGTGTATTTGATGTAGGAGTTGCCAACGAACTTTGCTATAAAAAATTTGATTTTGCTATCACAGTACTTACCTGACCAGCCTAGTGCACATACACAGGTATATGAAAATGAAGTAGGTTGAGGAATGCAGAGAGCTTGAGACCCACACCTGTTTTGTGAACAGTGAATAGATTGTTCACATGTGCTCCCTATCCACTCTTGTGGGCAAGAACAAGAAAAGCCTGAGTTTTCAACTTGACATGTTCCATTATTTTTGCACACTGTGTACCCACAAACTGTTCCATCACAGTCACCAACGTTGGCTCCATCTTTGGGGTCAGTCACGGTAAGCTTCAGTTCCCTGTTGTTTATAACAATTTCTCGTATACAACCGGTGAAACTTGTGGGTTCATTTTCTACTGCCATTGCATTAACAAGGTTTAAGGAGGACACCCCTCCAACAAAAAAATCTGTGTGTGTGTCTAGTGCATTCATTCCAGGACTAGCTTTTTGAGTAATGTTGATACCATCCAGGTCCAGGTAGCCTTCATTACCAGCTCTTCCTGCTTTGAGTGAATGCCATGTATTTCCATTTGCATGGACCTTCTGAAAGGTCTGTAGGATGACTGTCTTGTCTCCGAGATTGTAGCGTAACTGTATAAATCCATTTACTAATGATATACATAGAAAGTCACCTGTAAAAAACAGTATAAAATAGTTTTACTTTTTAGAGGCAGCACACTGAAGAACAGCATATTCATAATCCTGATGCTTTCATGCCTGCACTTCCCCAGTTCAGTAACTTATTTTCAGTAGCCTTGTGCCATCATCATATCTAAATCACACAAAGGGAAATGTTCCCTGATTAGCTTATTAGCTTCTTGTGGGCTTTTTTTTTTTTTTTCCCATTACTGGAAACTGAGCTTGTGTTTGCTTCAAAGTAAAAAGCCCAACCTTCTGAAAAGCTCTGCTTTGGTGCATACACTAGATAACTGTGAGGTAGGAGAAAACAGGATCACTTTGGCATCCAGGGAATGTGAGTTGGTGTTTCTGCGAAAAAGAATCAAGTTTTGGCCAAGTTACAAATGCCAGAATACTCTCAATTTCCATACGCTGAATAAATGCTTGATGGATTTGTCAGTTTAATGCACTGAGGGTTTTTCCGCACCAAGCATACTCTGCTTTCCCTGAAGCTGCTTTTTGCAATGGGGATGTTTTGGGTTTAATAATCTGACAGCTGTAGGAACAGATAAGCTTTTTATTGAATTGTTCTTCTGGAGGCTTCCATGACAGGAAGTATTAGGAGGGAGTTATCTTTTCTTGTACTATCAGTGTTTCTGGCCTTACAAGCAATATAAAAGGAGGGGGAGTACTACTTTGAACTATACTTACAAACATAAAGAAGAAAAACTGGGAAAGGTTAGGAAAGCTGGAAGGAAGGTATGTAAGGGCAGAGATAGAGAGTAATAGGGGAAAGTGACAGGGTGGTAGAAGAGGACAGGAGAAGAGTCTGCAAATGAAAGTCACATTTTCAAAGTTTTTGATGTTTGCCTGTGCAATTTAACTTTTTTATATTGCTTTTGGAAATAGTAGGCATAAGATTGTTGGGGTTTTTTAATTATCAATTAGATTGATACATATGTTTGTTAAATTTGAATGTAAGCTTTCTTTCCTGATAGTTATCAGTAAAACTTGTTTCATGTAGTATTTTACTAACGAAGAAATACTTTTAAATTTGGAAAGTACAATTTCCTTAAAGATTCAGCATTCTTAAGGGTGGACTTGTTAGTAGAATGATGGAGTTTGCTTTCTTGGGTGTTTAATTTTTGAGTATTTCTAATCCTTGAATTACATTGCCTTTAGTGAAGTTAAAAATGAATGGCTTAATTTACTGGAGGCTTGTGAAAGTTACTAAAATTATACCTCTCTTTTCAGCAATTGTTCAGGTTCCCATTCGGGCAGGGTGGAGACGTTTCAGTTGTATTAGTGGCCATAGAGCACATGCTTCGTGCCTCACCTTCCCTGCCCCAGACACCCGTGCGAAGAATGAGAAGGCGGCTCTTCCTTCTTTCAACTCCAGTCCAGCAATGGCAGGGTACTTCCTTCTAGCTTGCTAGTTTCAGTTGTGATGATCTGTTTTACTTCCCTGCGTTTAGTGTTCTTCTTGAGTACCTTGTTTTTTTCTACTTTTTTCAGAAAATATAATTCTCTTCACTTGTGGTTTCTCTTGCTTAGTGATGTGGCTTTAAGCTTGCTTAATTTTTCAGTGCATAGTGTGAATGCACTCATCTCGCTTGTTTGTTTGAGCAATGTACATAACCTGCTTGTCTATTTCTTTTATCAGGACCTCAATCATAGGGTAAGAAAGCAGCATCAGAAAAAGTTTCTGAACTACCTCTTTGGCAGACTTCAGTCCCCTCACCTACCCAGACATGCAGACTTGCATAAGGACATGAGTACTCATTCTTTGCTGCCTAGGAGGAAGGAAAACATCTGATCAGGGTTGCTTACTCATCTGTCTTGTAATTACGAGCTGGAGAAGCTGCAAGTTCTCCAAGACTTCCTGGCCTGCAGGGAAGTTTTTTGGTAGCTTTGCACATTTGACAATGATCTGAGATGACATTAGAGAATAGTGGTTCAGTGGTGTCTAGGAAAAAGTGGACACAGTTTCAGCAGTTAGTCATAGTGCTTCTGACTCAAGCCTAATGATGTCTGTTGCTAACGTACTTGCAGTGAGTTTTGGAGTCTTTAGTCTTATTACAAGAGCAAATCTGTGTTACTGCATCTGCTATCTACAGTGTAAACAGAGGTTATGGCTGAGTACTCTGGATTATGTTCTGGCACAGATTTGAGGCCTCTTTTCAAATTGGAGTAACTTTCTTTTCTGCTAGTTGTGAACAAAAAAATTAAACTTTCCAATTTCAACTCTCCCTGAGGCTCTCAAGGCACTTTCTTACTCCCCTGGTTAGATCCTCTCTTTTCACAGATGACTTGCTGTTTTAGTCTTTGACAAGAACAGCAGTGTTGAGATAAATTTTATGATGCGGACGTTGATCCCAGGGTTCAGCTCAGATTTTCTCCATGAATTTTATCATGATGCCATAGGTACTACTCAGGGACAACTGGCTGAAAACATTTTAGGATTCTAGTGTAAGGTGCTGTGTGCTCAGTGTCCATGAAACTTCCTCTCAAAGTGAAGGCAAATTATGGGCTTGTTCCTCTTCACTTTAGCAACCAGTGACATTTTCAACAGGGACCTCAATCTGCCCTGTCTCTGAGGGATGAGTTGCACAGCTGAAGCCTGTGGAGGCCTATGCCATCACAGGAATTGCATCACCATGTTAATCAGATGGTGTTCTTACCACTAAATTTCTCCTCAGCAGTCTCAGTATGGGAGACCATGAAGCAAGGTGGTTTCCACTGTTTCAGTTTGAGCATTACTCAAACCTGTCCCATACGACCCTAACTGGGGCCAAAGACCTTTCTGAGGAAGTTTGCTTTTGTTAAGCATGAAGGAGATGACATCCTCATTTTTTCTAGGACTAGACATTATAGCTGGTCCCTACTTTTTAGAAAATACAATCTACACACAGGACACACAACTTTGCTTCCAGCTTTCTAGATTAGCATCTCATCTAATATGGACTATTTACCCCTATCAGTAGTGTCACCAAAAAAGCAGAGAGACTCCTGAGGTAGGCACTCACAACCGTTTTGTTGTTCACGCAAGCCTTTCCCCAATCTCTTGGATGATGGCCAAGGAACTGTAAAGCAATCTGTCTCAATAAGTTTGAATCTTCTTTGAAAATAGACTATTGTAGCTTAGCTGTGGCTTGAAACTGCAACATGTCAGGACCATGGGTGTTGAACAAAATCTTCAATGGTTACAGCATTCAGTTCTGTTCTGATGTACCTTCCTGCCCCTGTCATCTTCCCTGTTTCGATAAAATAGAAGATTTTTTTTTATAGCCCAAATACTAAAAGATTGTTTCCTTGTCTGCTCAGGGGAAGGGGATTTTGTAGCAGGTGTTGTCTTAAGAAAGGAACTGTTCTGGATTTAAAATAGCACTTTTA
>WAAD01009867.1:1555-16735 GCA_013389945.1 Fregata magnificens | reverse complement strand
ATGGGATGCTCCTTATGCCTTGAATATGAAAACACATGGGCTTCAATAAAAGTTATCCACCCCTGTTCATGGACTTGCTGTAGGAGATCTGTACTGCCCATTTCTAAGTGGTTAATATGGAGGGCCCTGGGATCGAGAATTTGATTGCATAGGAACAAGGTGTATAAGGAAGAGCTTGGCTGACTGATGGAAAGTCTATATGCCAAAGCAAGCAGTACATTGAATAGGACCAGACAGGTTTGTATGTCTGCATACATGAAAGTATGTTGTGTTATAAAAGGATGATCATGGCAAGAGCTTTTCTACTGCTCAGTGGGAAAGGAAAGCTATCAGAATAGTGCTGAGAGCATCAAAGTGTCCAGTACCTGCTCTGTGCCTGTCTGCATCCTACACTATAAATGTGGTGAGAAGGACCCTGAAAAACTGAAAAAACGTTCTGTAAAAGGGAGTTAAATATGAATTTCTATATGCAGGTGGAAATGCCGAACCACACAACTAAAGATCAGGGAATAGCTTGTGGGGCATCAGCTCTGCTAAAATGGGTATGAGAGTTATTGACGATAATAAACATTTCTTGATGCTGTGAATGTGGCATATGACTTTGTAACATATAAATTGAAATTACATCTGTAGCATAAGTAATTACTTTGATCTACTCTACACTGCCAGAGTATTGAACTGAAATATTTGAGGCAGCTTTGGACTGTATACATCAAGAGAAACATGAATAGTCCACAGAATATCGACAAGCAAGATCCAAGGTATGCAGACCATAGTCTGAGTTGCCTTTCCCAGTGGGTATAGCTAACATGTGCAATGTCGGGGAAGAGGACTATATGATCTGCTGAGCTCTCCGATTCCAAAATCTGTGGTCTCTTCTTAAATGCACTTTATGTGTGTTCAGTCTGTCTTTGCATATTCAGATAATCTCCCTTTGCTTTTTGGTAACAGCTATGTTAATGTTCTTTCAAGGTATCTCTTACAAAACTTTCGCATNNNCTCTTACAAAACTTTCGCATTCTGGAACATCTTGACTACCCTTATTTTAAAGCTTCATTATCGAGTTTACCAATATGTCTTCCAGATTTCAGAGTTAATGTGTTCATCAACAGCACAGTCATTTCAATTTCATGACGCAGCTGAAATATCTACTCTAGCTAAAGGTTTTTTCTGTTTTCTGGCAGGGATTGAAATCAAAAGTATTTGCAAACAAATGTTGCTTTCAGGTAATTCCCAGTGTGAACAATTATTTATTTCTTTTTTTTTTTTTTAATGTTGGTTTCTGTACTTGACTTTTTTTTTCTGAAATTGGAATATAATACACTTTAACACAAATAGATTGGAAAAATAAAATTTTAATAATATAGAATTTAGAAATGCTTTAACCCACCTGAAACAATGATTTTTTCCACTTCTCAATTCATAACTGCTTTTAAGATTTCAGAGTCTCTCTTCCTGACTTGAGGTTAGAGAAAAAGAGAGAAAGAAGGAGGAGGGAAGGAAAAACTATGTATTTTTCTTATTCACAGAGTTTGAAGTAAATTTTTCACCTAGTTGTCATCAGACCATCCAGTGGTGCCTCAGGTAGCCTGGCTTTCTTGGTGAGAAAGAGGCATCCAAAATGATGAAAGTTAACAGATCTGAAATGAACGCTTTCAGGCATTGCTTGTTGCTCTTGATTTATTAAAGGTAAAGCCAAGAGAGAAAACCTCCAAATTTGGGCAACTTAATAAAATGTCTGCAATTTGGTTTTTTGGCCTGAGATCTCGAAAGACTCCCCTTGAGTAGGGTGTTACTGCAAAAGGAAACAGATCTTGGCCTCCTGACCCTCCAGATAATATGTAATCCATTATAAAATTTCATCAGCTATGGAGCCAAGATTTATGTAAAGTTAAAATATGCATTCTCATTTTATATACCATTATAGGAGTACTCAGGATAGATGCAAACAAAGATTTTAAGATTTCATTTGTTCCTTTCTAATGCAAATGTTATAGGTATCCTTGTAAAAGCAGATTTTATGGTACATGAACATGAATAGACTGACTTGACTTGGCTAAAAATGTTTGGCACTGAGCCTTGTTCATCACACATCATCTGAGGAGTGTGGCTTTGTTAACCTCATTACTCACCATCCCTTATTTTTTTCATGCAGTTTAAAAGAAGTATATGAAAAGACAGCACCTGGTTAGGTTAGGATAATTTTGTTTCCAACTTTCACAGAAATTAAAAAAAAAAAAAGACAAAAAAAAAGGCAACCTAGGAAGCAAAGCACTTGACCATATTTTCCCTTTGGAAATAAAACTTTATTAATATGAATATAATATCTTCTTGTTAGTTCTTTTTTAAAGTGTTGCCCCGTAGGTATATATCAGAACTGAAGCTTTGCAGCTTTGTCAGTTAAATCTGAATATCTCTGCTGGTTTCCCATTGGGTTACCGTTATAAATTATTATTTTATAACTGTATGTGTATATATTTATGTAGGGTTGTATGTGTGTGTGCTCTTTCTTGTTACAAAAACATTATCTTGCAATGGGATATGAATAAATATATACATTAATAGCTTATAAGTCCTGCAGTAATTATTTTTTCTTTATATGTTTTAATCTTGCGTGCTGACACTTCACTCCCTCAGTAACTGTCTTCCATATTAGCATCCCATGTGCTTTCTAAAAGGCAAGGGTAAAATTCCCTTCCTCTTACAGATGTCGAGAGCACTTCTCTATTAATAATTCCACAGAAGAGAGTGAAAAATATTAAATATGTAGAGCATGAATATAATATCCATGGCTGCATTTTTTGCCCCCATAAGTAGAGCTCATTGAAAACCTTTGCATGAATATTGTTGAAATTTGAGGCTTTGATTTTTTTTTTTTTCTGGGAAAAAAAAAGAAAGAAAAAAGATTTCTGCAGGAAAATAACAACCTGTTATGAAGAAAAAAAACCCTGGATAAAAAAATGGATTCTTCTAAAGTGAAAAAAATATGAATTTGTAACCAGACCTATCTATAGAAAAGATGCTATTTTGAGGTTTCCATACAAAACTATGTTTCCTTCCATGAGATAATAATACGTGCTGTCATGAGGTGTTATACAATTCATTTCACAAATCTGTAAGATTTTGGATGTGGCAAAGCTTTTGCACTCAGAAAATGACTGTAACATCAGTGTTTTCTTATTTATATTCTGCTATAGTTTGTAGAATAAATAATTCATTACAAAAAGACATTAATGAGCAATCTTATCATTGTAAGTGTTTTGATTTTTTTTTTTTCTTCTTCTTCAGATCCTTGAGCCTTTAAAGTATCTTAATCTGGGAAATGAACAAACTTTTAAAACCAGTAAGTAGGAGAATAATAATGATCCAAATCTTTTGGAGCAATAGAAGCCTTTAGCTTTATATGATTCTCTAAAAGGTTTCCTCAGGATGCTCCTTTGGGCTGCAGGGAGCGGGGCCATGAGGGAGGGAGGGACGCTTCGCTAAAAATATTAGTTTCCACACACTGGGTGAATTCCATGTAGACCGGCTGCTGCCAGAGCAGTCCTCATCTACAGTTTATATACAGTATACTTTTTACGGTAAGATCTCTTACTACTGTCATGGTAGCTGAGTACACTTCACTTGAAATTGCTATGAATCTCCCAATGGACTTCATGGAGTCTGTGTCATTTCTTCCATTCCAGGATCAAAATTTTGCTCGGCAGTGTGTATAAAGCTTCCCACAAAGCCACGTCTGCCCCTTGTGGATGGGTTTTCCCCTGTATTCACATAAAACCTGCATTAAGCTTGACATTTAGTGTGAAGTATAAACGGAAATTAACCTTAAGGCTCTAATTGAGGTAGGAAAGCGATTCCGCAACAAAATCTAAAACACATCTTGATTGTAATCAAGAAACAGGGGGGGGAAAAAAGATTACACCATTTGGTATTTAATAAAAAGTAACACGTACAGCTTTAGGTATGTAATTTCCTTGGGTGGCATTAAAATGAAATGCAAAGAATTTAAAAACAAAAAATCTATTCAAGTGCCTTATGGAATCATAAATTGCAATGACATTACAACGAGAACAACATGATTTGCCCAGTCAAAAGCAATTATGTTAGGATAAAGGGGGAAAACAAGAAAGCTGTGGTCATCATAAACATTGTCAGCCCAAATCTACATCTCTGTGCCTCCTAAACCAACTTGCCTTACTATTTTACTTGCATCTCAAAAAAATTAATTTTTTTCCTTGATGAAATGGGCCTGCCATGTCTGCAAAAATGAACTTTCTGTCCAGTTTATCTTTTTAACTGTTCATGCTCAACAGTTGTTTTTCCTTTTATTTCATCCCTGAAATGTTCCTGTTGATTGCTATATATCATACTGCAGACACAGGCGCAACTGCATAATGAACTGTTATAATCTAATGAGCACGTTAGCCTTCAAACTAATAAAAGGCAGATTTGTCTTTTATACATGTCAAATGTACTGTACATTGAGTTTCTTCTTGACCTGTACTTTTGATGTTGGTTGTGTTTTAATTGAACTTGTAATTAACAGGACAAGACTTCTTTTCCCTTTCAACACACTTGCTCTTATGAATCACAGTCTTGAAAGGTGCTGCACACCTTTAATTGGCAATCACTGAAACGTCAGGGTGCTCAGCATTTCACAGAAATGATCAGCACCTTGAAATTACCGATAAATAATAAAGGGTTACAGAAGATCAAAAAATCAAACGCTCTGTCCATTTGATCACAGCGTGAAGACAAGAGAGGTGAGATACCAAGTTAAGAACATATCCCAGGCTTTCTGGATGAAAATCTGTGAGATATTTTGCTGCCATACTTATTATGGAAACTAGCCAGTCCTCGTGCATGAGGCCAGCACTCCAAAATCTGTTCCCCACCAAAGAATGCAAGTCACCTACCTTCCAACACTGAGCAATATTTTTTGTTTTGGAGGCAGATAGATGCAGTCACCAGGATAACAGCCTATGTGGCAGAACATCTGGACTCTTCCTTCCCCAGTTTGCTACTAACTTTGGCTACGACGTGGGTCAAGGATCCAGACTGACTGTCATGTTTTCCACCTAGCGAGACTGTAGGCATCGTGGCCCGGCTGCGCTGATTGTCTGGATACCAACAAATTTCCCCCCTTGCTATTCCCAAGACAGCTGTATGGGCTGATAGGAAGGCAATAAGGCAATATGAAGATAAGGAAAGCTCCAGGGATTACTCCTATAAAACTGTTGAAACACAGCCACTGGCTTCCTAATATGAGCTGGTAACCCTACTCCCTATCCAGTGTTTTTCTAGATATACATAATAATGAATTCACCTGCAGGATACCTGTGCTGAGGTCTCAGCCTCTTCATGAAGAAAACGCATCTTTCATTACAAGTTTGCTATAAAACTGAGATTGTCGAAATAGGAATATATAAAGAGATTATACACAGAGTATCTGCTGGACCATAAAAATAAGTACAACTGTTCATGACTAAGAAGGTTGCTTACAGGTGCTGTTCTTAAATACTGAATACAGTCTCTTTCACTGTTAGTAATTGCTAAGTAAAAGAGTAATGTATTAAAAAAAATCGTTCTGTGCTAAAGATGCTGTCAGCTACTAGAGGCATATTATGAAAGGGTAAGAAAATAACTTTTATCATTCTCTTCTCTTGTGGAGGCCTCTCCATGTGTTGCACTGGCAGTGTGATATATGATAAAGTTTTTCCTGATGAGCACCAAGTGTCCTGACCTTGTTCTTGCCTTTATTTCCTGGACATGACTTTTGCAAAATTCACAGAATACAAAAGATGTTACTATTGCCCCTCCTTTCTTAAAATACAGTGTATTGCTTTAAGCCAAATGAAAAAAACCCAAACCAACCAAAAAACTACTGTGGTGTTCTGCAGGCCTGTAGTGCTGGAAAAAATAACTCACTGAAAAATAAATTTACATTTGGGACATACAGGGGATTCTTGGAGATATTCATGGGGGAGTTTAGATGGAGAACAGCACTAGGATAAAAGTGTTTTGAGCTGTACATCTCTATCACTGACCCGCTGTATTCTCTCAGGAGACTCAAGTCATCTCCATATTGTTTAGTTTATGTAGTTTTCTATTTCTTAGTTTCCCTAAGAAATCAAAGATGATAATATCTAATTCACAGAGATCTTAGGAGGCTTCTATACATAATGGTGACACATGGATTTTCATCCCATGATTCTGGGATGAAAAATTATGCCTATTCTAGAAATCATGAAGCTGTTTTAATTAACATGAATAAATGTGGTGTTGCTTTTAGCATTTTTGTTGCAGGCATCACAATATTTTTATTTTCTCCAGAACTGTGGTTACAAGAATGAAAAAAGGTTATCTGTTCACTGCAGCTTTCACTAAAAAGCAGGGAGAGAAGCAGATAAAATAAAAGTCTAGTTAATATCTTCTCAGAGAAAAGCTTACATGCATAATCCAAATGTACCCTACAGGCTCAAAAAAAAAAAAAAAAAAAAAGGAGAGAAAGAGAAAGAACTCAATTCTTACTACCCTAAATGTGTTAAATGTGACAATTTTGGAGGGACATTATTATGAATTTTGAATACCTGAATTTGGCAAAGAGGTCACGCCCCTCCCCCCACAAACGTTCACATGTCTAAGATGAATAATGGTACAATTTTTCTCCATAAAGTCATATTCTTTGACAGCACATCACCGTATGTAAGGTTTTACCTCTTCATGTATTAACTATATTTGTCCCTGTCCTGCAGATACCAATTTCTGGACAAATCCCTGAGGCTGCACAGAGCAGCGGAGAAATCAGTGTGCCTGTTGATGGACACAGCTGACAAATTTTGAAATTACAAAAATCTTTCAGGTAGTTACCAACTTTTTCTACTTATATATAGCAGGTCATGTACTCTTTGGTCAGCGACCAAACAATGGCACCATATAACAGCAGCAGTGAACACAGGCAAAACTCCTGACTGGGGAGAATTAGGCAAAACTCAAAACTTCAGTGGGAGGGGAGAAGCCCATTCCTCTGGTACCTCAATGGTCTGAGCTGCTGGGAGGAAGGCAGACTTCATGGAGTTGTTGTGATGGGCTGTCTGCTAAGGTGGTGGCTGCAGACCTCAAAGAGCCTCGCATCCTCAAGCAGGTGAAGCATCTGACATCTGTGTGGGCTCTCCCACCCTTTCCCCGCTCACAGAGGACAAAATAAGACTATAATTACTGAAGGGATTCAGCGAGTTGATTCTACATACATTTTTGCTCCCAGGGACAGCTTTAAGCTGTGTTGGGGATGTGTTGTGTGGATGGGGTTATCAGTGACCATCACCAAAGGCCTGCAAGTAGGCACGCGTCCTGTCTTTCCCTTGAAAGCCAGTTACCACACATTGCTGTATTCCTGGGTTGTTTTTGCTAATCGTAGGAGTCAATCAGCATGTTTCAAATGTTTCTTAGTAGTTACTAGAGGGAAACTGTGAAAGTACACATTTGGCCTTGAAAACAATATTTCAGTGGCCAGAAGGCATTTAATTCACATCATATTGCAAGGGCACCACATGTTTTGACAGGCCCTGAGAGAGGTAATTCAATGAGCATCACTTTAATGATATATGATTTAGACAGCTATTTTTTCCTTTTGTCCTCTCTGTGACCCTGCTCCTTCCCCCTTTCTTTTCAGTGCTGCCACAGACTCACTGTCACAAAGATGTCAAATCTGTAGTCAATTGTGTCCTTGCTCAGAAAATAATATGCAAAGGAGAGGATTAAATGTGCAGATTACTGCACAGTTTGCAAATCGAGGCAAAGGGAATTAATTCAATTCCCTAATTCTGCTTGCTTTTCCAAGGCATAGGTTAGACATGCAGGGCCAGGTTTATCCCTGCTAAAAGCCCATCAAAATCAAACGAGTTTAACAGGAAGACGTTTTACTCAGTACAAGCAGCTGTTTAAGAGGGTGCAGTAATGTGGTTTATCACTTGAAATTGGTTCAAACAGTGAACCGGGTCGACAGGTAGATCATGTATGTAATGTGAGAAGCAATTGTATTGCCCCTTGTTATTCTTGCCTTACCTCACTGCTGAAAGCCAGAATGGCATCGTGAAAGGCACTGTGCAAACACAGAACAAAAAGACACCTTCCCATCCTGGAAAACTTGAAATCTAACCAGTAATAAATAAGAGAGACATTCACTTTGTCCTACCTGAAACTCAAGCAACTGGGATTCTCTCTCCCGACATGCGACTTCACTCAAGGCATAAAAAATTTGAGAGAGGTGACAAAATAGCAGGGGAGGAGATTTTGAACCTTTACAGAAGACCCGTAAACTCTGTGGAGTTGAAACAATTGGTTCTCCTGTCCTTTTGCAACTTAGTTGCCATCTGTAAGTCACTGCTCAACCCGACTAGAGATGCTGAATCAGACCTCAGAGTGCAGATTGGTCAGGATCCATCACGTTCATACAAGTTTGCGGAGGATCAGCGCTCCTATGAAAGCAAATCAGTGGGCTCAGGAATGCCATGCTAAATGATACCATTATTATTTACTGGTTGAAAGGGCTTCTGGAAGGGACAGGCTGCAGCCACTTCTAGTAGATCTACTGAAAAGCAAAAGCAGGGGACCCTATAAATTTTGTATCCTCAAAACTCTGCCTGTGATTTTCCTTCTTCTCTCAAAGATATATATTGGAATGAAGGATGAAGTGCTTATGCAACCCTGCACTTTTCTGCATTGCAATTGAAGAAAGTATTTGGGTAATTTAATGTTGTTTTCATCTTGGCAATGTATGACTTCCCATGACTTAAGTCACACTTCTCACCTGGTCGTCAATAAAGAATTTTGAGAATATGGGGGTTTGGGTTTTTTTTTTATTTTCTCTGCATCTCTCACTTATCTCAGCAGTTTACCTCTATAGCCCACAGGAAAGTGTCTGAGTGCTTCTTGAACATTTACAAACTGATTATTTATTTATTTATTTATTTATTTTTAACCACCGGTTGAGTAAATAGATTTGCTAGTTCATATTGGGTTGGTTGATAAACGTAGGTATTACTGAAACAGCAGGAGGTAACTACAGGAATCTGTGTAAAGAGCTTGTTGAGGGAGAGACAAGAAAATGGATTTTGCAATGAGTCGTGTTCCACAGCTGTGCTTCTTGTCCTTGGCCAGATCTAGCTCTCAGAATGCTTCCCTCTCTGTATGGCCGGTGCTAGCCCTATTAATCAAGGGTGATAAGTAGCTGCAGTAGAGCAGGACTATGACGGACGGGAAAAACAGTCTTTGGGGAAAGTAGAAACAGACCTGTGGAAAGTTTTGGAGATTACACAGGAAAACCTCAGCTGAGCTTTATTGCCGATGAGGATAACAGGAGGCACTACGATGAGAATCAATGTTTCAGTGCTTGATAAGACATGTAGTGTTTTGAAAAATTTGCTTTTTGTACCAGGAGGTCATATGTTAATTTATCTGTCCTCATTCCTGGATGTAGCAGATTGCAATATCTGTGTCTGGAGTTACCTCACCTCCCCTACACAATTACAAGTGTGATTTCTAAACTCCACTGACCGTGCCAAATAGCTCTCCTTTAACAATGAAGAGAGCCTAAGCTGACAGACACCTGCATCAGACACTCCTATTTATTTAGATAAATCTCATTTCTAATCTAAAGGCTTTCCAAGTGTTGGTTATTTGATAGACATATCTCCAGACAGAACTTCCTCTCACGTGTTAGACCCTTGACTTAGGATGGCAGGAGTTGTCCCTTTGCCAGCTAGCTGGCATTGGAGTAGCAGCTAACTACTCTGGAGGTACCTACTTGTCTTCCTTAGCTATAAGGACATCAGGAAGAATTTCTTTACCGAAAGAGTGGTTAGGCATTGGAACAGGCTGCCCAGAGAGGTGGTGGAGTCGTCAACCCTGGAGGCGTTCAAAGAAGGTGTAGACGTGGCACTCCAGGGCCTAGTTTAGGAGTCATGATGGTGTTAGTTGATGGTTGGACTTGATGATCTTAGAGGTCTTTTCCAACCTTAATGATTCTATGATTCTATAAGGAGGTCCAAACCCCCAAAACACCACTAATCGCTTAGCTTTATAATTTCTAACACCAGGTGATGTAAATGACATAATTGTCATTCTTATATTTTCATGAATAGTTGTGCTGGGAGCTGTTCCTACACTTGTGTTCAGCAGTATGAAGATCAAGGTTCCTGCTAAGAAGGGAGGGAAACAGGGATTGCTCTTACACAGTCTCTTTGGGCAAGGGCAAGGGCCATATCTGTTCTGTATCTATACTGCCTACAGAAGTGTAGGATCATGGTCTACAAAATCCTAATTAATTATCTGGGAGATACAATCTCAATGCAGACTGCAAGAGGGCAGTCAAGCAATGATTTTAAAATCTGCAGATAGATTTGTCTGATCACAAGGAACGTTATAGATTAACTATGAAATGTTACAGCCAATAACAGCTTTTTGTTGTATAAATTAAATTTCCTTTCTTAATGCTGTATTCAAGAAAGCTGGGGTAAACTTCAGTCCATTTTCTCACTGTGAAAGCACTATGGACACTTCAGACTGGGTTTTTCTAATGACTCCAATCAGCTTTCTACAGCAAATGAGTAATAGAGAGGAAACAACTGAGTTTTGTGAAAACCCCCAAGGCATAGGCTTTGGGAATGGAGGGAAACAGCTGTTCTTCATGGGTTTCATCCACAGGAAAGGATGTGGGAATGTATCTCTGCACCTCCTTGGGTAATCAGAGATGAATGAAGAGCAGGAGACCACAGGCAAATTTTTGTCTTCTGAAGACGGAGATCTTCCACTTCTGCACTTCTGCATGTTTTTCTCCAGTCAAAGCAATGGAGGATCTGTTAGATACCCTGTTGCATCTGTGCTGTTTTCAGAACATTTCCTCAGGAGAAAAAAATAGAAAAAAATTAAGGACAATTAATATCACTATAAAATTTTAAATATTATCCTTGTTATTTACTATGCTTCTGCATGTAACCTTCTCAGCCTTGATTACAATTTTAAATCTTTTTTTTCCCTGATACTCCTATCTTCACTGACCTCTGAAAATATGATACGCTAATCCGCATTTAAAATAAGCTTCTGCGTATCTGGGGAGTACTGGGACATTATACACCAGCACTTCTGCTGGGCTAGATTATGACTTTGATGGCATCAAGGCAATTAATAGTTTCAATATCTAGATACAAAATGTTCTTGCTTGTATATCAGTCCACAAGATAATCACTGTAGGGACCCATAAAACCTTATTGTTTGTAGAAGCCAAATTAATGATGCAAAAGCTACTGGCGTGTGTGATTGCATCACTATTGGTACATTTCAGTACAGTTGGACTAAGATCAAATCAAAGGCACCTCATATCTGCCAATTCTCACAAGGTTGGATTTTTTATTAACATCTGTGTTTGTTTATATGAGGATTAAATATTTAAATGGCAGGGGCAGGATCTCAAAATTTGCTTCTTTTTCCCCTACTGTTTGAAGCAAATTCACATGACTTTCCTTTTTGCATAGATTATAATTTTGTGCAAGTTCCATTGACAGGGTAGTAAGTAGATACTTATGATCTACAAATTTAATCTAAGAAATCACTTTGCAAGTTATAATCTGGTTTATGTATCTTTTTGGCACATAAAACTGTGCAAAAAACATTAAGAATTTTATCATTTTCTTATAAAATGGAAAAAGATAATTTTTCATTGTTGCTATTTGCACTGTTATTATAACACTATAGAGGGGAGCGGTTAAAACTAGCCTCAGGATGGAGGTGTGTATCAGGTATGGCACAGGTCTAGAATGAGACATAGTCCTTGTCTCAGAGGGATTTCTGTCTAAAAAAAGAAGGCAGATGATGGAAACAGGGAGGTGTTTTTAACATTATTTTGCAGGTGTAGGGAGAAGGAACAAACTGCAATAGAAATGCAAGGTTACTACAGTAATGCATCCCTGATTTTATAATAACCTAAAAAAATCATAATATTAATTTAAAACTAATTTCAAATGCCATGAGATTTTGATGATTTGATTATGTTCTTTTTTTGTTTATTGTGTCTGTGTGCATAGGAATACTGGAAAAATCTGACGGACATTTTCAGTTCCTTAGATATATCTGCATTAATGAGTGTTAAATCCCCACTGAATAGAAACACTCACAAGAATATCAAATGTCTATCAGAAACTGGTCAAAGTTTGGTTTTTAAATGGTTAGATGTTAATATTTTAATTTCTTCAGGAAACAAAACCACTACAATTTTTGGTACCACATTTTTTGCTACATTTGAGCTTTTGCCATTTACATTTTCAACCTACTACAGACCTCTTTATCAGTTCTTCCTAATTGCATTTGCAATATTAACATGTTGCAAAAGTTTGAAAATGTCATTTTGGTACCTGCCAGGACTTCAGCGCAACACAATTAATTAATAGCAACCTAAGCAAATTTAAGAGTCCAGTCACTGAGCAATCTTAAGACATACATGCTCCCTACAGTGAAGAAAATTATACCAGCAGAGACTCTTGTTGTTCTTATGACCATGAATTATGTAAAAGTCAAGAGTGCATTTGAGGCTAGGCAGGATGGGGCTTTGAATGCTCCTAAATCAAAACAATAATGATTCACATGTTTATGAAGGGAATAATAAAAGTGATTCACTTGCCTGCAATAACAGGGAGCAAGACTTGGTGACCCATGTCTCCTTCAGTCCTAGGCTGATATAATTTGGAAAGCCAAGAGTGAATTGAACCTGGCTCTCCTATGCTACTGGAGACTGTGCTAACCCTTGAGATGCTGGGTGAAAAGTGGGACAAAACTTCCACCTCATCCTCTTCTGTTTCACTAGCTCAGTCTTCACTTCAAGACAAATTCAAAAGACTATGTTTTTAGTCTGTGTGGATGACAGCCAGGCCATACTTCCCGCGGGAAGGATGCTTGCGGTTCTTGTTACGCCTATTCTTTCAGTCCCCAAACATAAACAGATGCTGTAGAATGGCCAATGGGCAGATAAATTTTCCCTAACAGGGAACATTATTCAAGTTGCTCTGATCACTCAGGGTGGGGTGGTTAAAGGATCAAGAGCAATAAACAAGAGGCACTTAAGCAAAACTTTGGGTAGCTGTCACAACAGTCAAACCCACATGAAAAGATGCTGAACTAGGGCGGGCAGTAACTAGGGCATGGAGCTAATAAGGAGTGTAAGTCTAAACCTAAAATTGGTCCCTAAAAGAGACAGAGAGATGCCAATACAGGGTTGAAAACAATACTTCAAAACCAGGTTGGACAATCTGGGCTAATGTAGAAGTCATGGCGACTGGAAGGACCTCACACAGCAGGAAAAGCTGTTTTCTTGTACTCTACTGCTACACATGCTATGCAATTTCATTTAGGGGTCTTTGCTTGCATATGAACCTGCTGTTGCCAGGGATCCCACTCCCAGGCAGGATAAGGCATTACTACCATGGAAAGAGTAATATTCGCCTTCTCCATTATTGTATTTCTACTCTGTTTATACCTGTATAGGGTGAGACTAAAAGCTCAAACACTAAACTTTATATGACTTTAAAATGATGGAAATGAGAACACAACTTTGAGAGTAACAGAAAATCAAGACTTGAACATTTTTAACCTGATTTGAGGATGCTTTTCAAATCAGAAAACAACCATATACACAACGACTATTTCCTTGACTATGAATCTGCTGTTGAATGAAGTTTAAAGTCTCTGTAAACTTCCTTTCCTCACTACATGTCTTAATTTCCAAATGAGAAAATAACNTCAAAATTCAGACTGAGAACAGAGCCTGTGCGGATGGGGTGCTCTGCAATGCAGGAGTGCTGAGGCCCCTGCTTTTCTGGGGGTCTGCATATCAGCAAGGGTGCAGAGCAGCCGGGAAGGTGCCTGCTGAAGCAATACCATCTAGTGGCAGATGGAGAAAAAGAATCCCCCCAACACAGAATCATAGAATCATTAAGGTTGGAAAAGACCTCTAAGATCATCAAGTCCAACCATCAACTAACACCACCATGACTCCTAAACTAGGCCCTGGAGTGCCACGTCTACACCTTTTTTGAACGCCTCCAGGGCTGACGACTCCACCACCTCTCTGGGCAGCCTGTTCTCTCCCTTCCAGTCCTCTCCCTTCCAGTAAAGATGTAACTTTTAACAGTTAAAGGAAAATAAAAGGAAAGTCTGTTTTCTGACTTTTCATCTACATGGCAGACCTAAATGAAACATTCTTCATTTGCACTTTGTCAGAGGATAGATGGAAAGTGCCATCTGTAATATAATAACTGTGACCAACGTGATGCAGCCTCAGAAACTTGGCAACATATTTCTTCAAACTGATTTTTTCCCTTTTTTTAAAAAGAAATCTCACTTGCTGGTATTTATGATCAATGACTTTAGGCTGGTTTTAGGAAAAAAAATAAATTTATGGAAAAAAAATTAAAAATTTAAACTTTTGAAAAAATCAGGGAGAACTCTACTTCAGTTTACTATGTTTGACAAAAACCTTTTGTTTTGAAATTGAAATGGAAGGGAAAGCCTTTTTCAAGGAGAAGGAGATATTCTGGTTAGTTGAGCACATTTTCATATTTTTGCTTCCCTAGAATCAAGAGGCTTTAATTTTCTTGATTTTTTTGTTCAGATAAATCGCTATAACTAAGAATCTACATCTGTATGCTGTGAGTAGATGGTATTTAGGTATCACATCACATGACTATACTATTTTGTGCCAAACTAGTCATTTTTAGGAATTGCACTATTAGTTTTATAGTGTTTTCATACAAGTTAAAAGCATACTGGTTTATACTGCTATGTTGTCTGTAGACGACCCCTGAAAATTAAGGTCCTATTTATGTCTATAATAGAGGATGAGATGTAAAAATGTCTTTATAGTTTTTCTGTGCTTAAACATTTTAAAGACATGACATAATTTAAAATTCAACCATGAAAACCTAAAAGTTCCTAAAAGACTCATTGTGATTCAGTCCAAGTCTTGAGATCTGGAATGGGGAATAACCATCTATTGAAGGCATAACTGTCCATAAATAAATGATTGGTTCTTTTTTGCATATTATTGACTTTTAAAGTAAATTTCTAGAACATAGATTCCTTCTCTCCATAGGTTTTCTTCTTAAAATAAGAATCATAGAATCATAGAATCAT
>WAAD01009862.1:205044-220422 GCA_013389945.1 Fregata magnificens | reverse complement strand
CGCATCCTCGTTTGTTTGGTTTGGTTTTTTTTTTTCATTTTCTTTTTCTTTTTCTTTGATTATATCAAGTCAAGAAGACAGTAGATTTATTTTAATTTTCTTCTCTATTTTGGGGAAATTATTAAGGTAGAGAAAACATTCTTTCTGATATTTTTCCCAACTTTCCATGACTATCTTTTGATTTGTTCACAATTACTATTCAGTCAAGGTGTGTAAAATCATAGAATAAACTGACTCGGCTACAACTATGTGAGAGAAGAAGTGGTGCACGTGGTGACCTCCCCAGAGGACAGGCACACGCACATACACAGTCCGGCCTCTGCTTGCCCTGGGCGTTGCTGAAGAGGAGTGAGCTTCTCATTCACTGGAGGTCAGCAGGAGGGCCGTGTTCTGCTCCCGCCTATTGCCTGCACTAGGAATGAGTTGCTCTGGGATATTACCGAGGAAGTCGGTGGGCTGGCGGGGAGGCCCGTTCTCTCCCTTTGTGGCCCAAGGATACGAGAAGCAGTAGGGTTGTGACATTTCTTCTCCAGCCTTGCTTAGGAGCTACAAAATGGAGCAATCAGAAGGTCAGACCTGTTTCCTACTTTCTTCTGCTGGTTCTCACAAGGAGTCCTAACCACTCCCCTCCTGGAAACTGCTCATCTCTGCCCATTGCAGCAAGGCTAGTGAGACAGCTGAGCAGAAATGGATGTTTTGTTCTGACGCCCTTTTCCTGCTGTCTGCAGGCCTTAGTGACAGCAACAGAGCTAAATCACACAATTATGCATGTTCTCCTGCTGCATAATGTCAGATCAGTGCAGCCCCGGGGCAGGTGGAGGGCAAGGCAAAGGGAAGCAGCGGGTGGCCTTAAATCTACTGTTTATCCCAGAAAGCAGGATGACCGTAGTAACTCTGGACAAAAATTGCAGAGAGGAAGAAAGAGGCTTCCTTCCCTTCGAGAAGGACAATATCCAGACCCAGGGGGGGCAAAGCCCAAACAAAGAATTGATTAATGTACCAGGAAAATGCTGGTTTATTAAACCCAAGTCTTCTCTGTCAGTCTGTTACCAGTTTCAAGCGGGGGTTTTTGCTGGAAGAGACATCTTAGATCCAGAACAGCATTTCTGAAGAGAGCAAGACAGGCAGACAAATTTAGGCAGATTAGGAATGTGATTCTAAATCCCCAGAGATTTTCTTGACCAGTGGATTATTTTAGGGTTAATATGTCTATCTTTCTGTCTTTTGAAACAGCTTTACAGGCAGAGGTTTGTGAAGACAGTTGCTGCTCAGAATTGAGAACTTGCAATCTCAATGTTTTGTTGGACAGGACACTGTCTCCTGTCCCACTCATCCCTGACACTTCAGAGGATTGCTGGTAAAATAACCTCAGCAAGCCATCTGCCATGTCATTTGATGCAGAAATACCCTTCTGTGTGCTGTAAGACGAGTCCCAGTGCACAATGTCTGAAGAAACAAACATGCAGCAGGAGCCCCTACAGACAGAGACAGTCTGATGGGCCGTCTCTGTGCAGGACCGGGAAGGGAAAATTGTAGCCTGGGAGTCCTCAGTGAAAACACTGCCAACGATAAAGGGGATAAAAGGAATGAAAAGAAAAAGGAACCGGAATAATTTCAAAACTTAAGATGAGGCAAAGTTTAAATTGTATTAAAATCATTTTCTTGGTGCAAAGGATTTATTGAATATTTTTGTTGGGTTTTGGTAAATTTACTGGGAATATCAAGGAATTATGCATTTCTGGAAAGTCACAATGCAGAAGCTGATGTTAAAGAAGTTTGTTCGTGTTAATGGGATCAAAACACAGGACAGAGTATAAGAAGAAAAGTGCTGTCATAACCCAGCTTGGGCAAGACCAGTGTGCAGCACCGACCCTCCAGTACTTCCAGTCACGGGCATGCTGTTACACAGCTCTGTTGCCTCCTTGAATTACAGATCCTTGAAGACAGTAAAAAGCCTGAGATCATCCCCTCAGCCCTACCAAGCTCTGCTCTTCTGTGAGGCTGTGATCTGATGTTTCAGACTTTCAGGACCCTTTCAGCCTTCTCTCTCTTTCTGCCCCTCCTTGGGTGCAACGACAGCAAATCTCGCTCCCACCATCCCTGCTAGCACAGAGAGGGCCTCCCGCACTTTGCTGCTCCCTAAAACTCATAAACTCCACCATGCCAGGCTTGATGCTCCTACTAGGTGTTGTGTGTAGAAATGCCATTTTTATTCAGGGACTGAGCTAATACTTGCAAAGCATCAGAGGCCAGCAGATCCCGAACAACACCCGCGGCAGGTGTTGGCCGTAGCTCTCCGTGCCGTACCAAGTGCAGTGGCAGGCAGGAGCGCAGTCAACCAGCCTGTCTTGGGAGAGGCCAGGCTTCCCACACGTAGCACAAGCCAGAGCTCCCAGTTTGGTGGACATGTTCCAGTCCTTCGTGTTTATTTGCATGGGTGCAAACACATGTTTCTTCCTTTTATTTTTTTACCACAGCTTCAAGGCAGTAGCTGCATATTGATGAGCAGAGGCATAGGAAGAAGCAGGCGTTTGCCGCCACGTGTTGCTGGCAGTGGCAACATCCACAGCAGGGGTAAAAGAGGTTGGATAGGGCTAACAAATTAGAGAGTAGTAATTATAACCCACCCCTTTCATTGTAACTTTGGGCAATTTTTTCCCATCATTTCACTGCCTGCCCTGAGAGCAGTTTTGGGGTTTTTTTGTTGGGTTTTTTTCCCCTCCCTGTTAGCTGATGCTCATTGTCACAGAAATTCCCAGAGCTGCCTGCCAAAATTTTGGTTAAAACCTGCAGGTTGGTGTTAATAATTAACATCTAGTGGTCTTTGGGAAGCAGCATGGAAGTCTGTAGTAAAGGATCATGGATTGGTGTCATCCTGTTACCCTTCAGCATTTTTGAGGGGCCAGGTTTATTCCTGTAGATGAACACTGACAAGATTTTTACACGTGGAAGAGACTGAATTCATACTATGGCCGCCAAGTGTAGCAGTCTCATTTTCAACTATTCTGTTAAAAACGGAGCAACTAAAGGCTACTCCTAAACATCCCAAAGCCACGATGGTTAATCAGGCCAACTGTCGTTATCTGGGAGATATACCGGTGGCTGCCATAGTAGCTGTCACTCACAGCAGCACTAAGTATAAATCACAGCATTAAAATAACAAACAGAAGAGGAAAGCTGGGCTGCAGAAGGATTATCCTAGGTCCTGTCCATACTGAAAACACCACACGACCTTCTTCATGAAATGGTAGTCAAAGAAAATCACGTGGTTGCGTAGCAGTGCACGTTCCCCTGGTGGAACTCTGGAAGGCCAGGCAGCCTCTTCTCAAAAATACTCCTGCTGGAGATTTTTCTTGTATGCCTAGCGCACAGATTTCTCTTGGAAGTTTATTTCAGTATTTCTGAAGATGATGATTGTTTTTTGAAGACTGTGTCCTTCCACTATGGATGAGAATGGCTTTCCATGTGGTATATGGTATCTATCTACTGGCCAAAATTATTTGTAGTTTTTACTTTCAGTTTAACTTAGGTTTAATTGTCTCGATTTAAGCCTCTTGCGCTAACACTAAGCTGCTTTTGTTTTTACTTTGGATCCAATAATTTTAATGTTTCCTCCATATGGCAGTGGGTTTTTGAAGGAAAAAACAAGGTCTGAGATGGAGTTATGTGAATGGATTGAAATTGGGAAAGTGAAACTAACAATACAAATAGGAAATACCAGGCTAATGTGACATATATGTAGGGAACTCCTGCACGATATAAACATATTCAAAAAACTGACAAATTTTTTCACATCTTATGTTCAGCCCTTCTGTATCTACAGTGGATTCTCTATGCCTTCAGCAGCAGCTGGATAAGCAGCACAGCTATTCCTCTGGGGTGAATGCCAGAGAATAACCGTTATAAAATACATTTCAGTGATTCTAAACAATGAATTACACCTCCTTGTCAAAAGTATTTTTGTCAAGCATAACTGGGCAGTGGGCTCATTCTGTGAGTGTGGTGTACTTTGTTAGCCATATTTCCTTTATAGTCAGTTAGATTTTTAGCACAGGGAGAAATACAGGGCTGCTGATCCAGTTTTTTAGTCCAATAGGTATATTGGTAAATATTCTCCCTTTGAGGCTATTTAACCATTTGTTAAATTGGTAAAAACGATGTTGCTTTACCTGGAGACTGAAATTTGGGTCCTCCTCCAGTTGTGGCTGTGTCCTGTGAGGCCAGGCTCTGGGGCAGCACTCCCAAAGGTGGTATGTCAGAGACTATATTCCTGTTAGATCTGCAGGCTGAAATGTTCACGAGACCATCCTGAAAGAATTTCAGTTCCAACACGGTTAGGTTAGCCAAGATCTCCTACTTAAACCAGCTGATTTCAACTAAAAGCCTTTGGGAGCAATCGTATGATCCTTTCTCTCAAGCCACCGGTCAGTTCAGGAGGTGCTTCAGGTAGCTGTAGGACAGTTATAACCCCAACTGATGCGAATCCACCTGAAACCAAGTCTCTACGTTGCTCTAGTTAAAGCACAACTCTCTTTTTCCCTGTAAAGAAGATGTGAGATATGGGAGGTGGCTAGCTGGCATGTTTCTTCATCTGCTAGCATCCCTCCACTTGCATTTAAGTTGTAGGTCATTCTCCACATCTGGACTCTTAAGGTGGGAAGTTTTTCAGTCCTCGGCTGATCCAGAAGTAGCCCAAATTGTTAGAGAACAAATTTCTTGCCATGTGAT
Organism: Fregata magnificens; assembly: GCA_013389945.1. Classification (NCBI taxonomy): domain Eukaryota; kingdom Metazoa; phylum Chordata; class Aves; order Suliformes; family Fregatidae; genus Fregata; species Fregata magnificens. The sequence goes on along the minus strand of WAAD01009862.1, from coordinate 215,694 downwards.
AGCCATATAGCAATCTCTGTGAAACAACTGATGATTCTGGTCTAGTTGGTGGCAGAAAATGTTTCCACATCATTTAAATCATTGCAACAACTACTACTTTTCATGCCACATCAGTCACAAAACTGAAGGTTAAATGGAAAGTGTATTTCCAATATACTCCTCTAACACTGGTCACTGGGAGGCTACTGAGATACAGGGGCTGTGTGTACCTGTTGGGCGTGATGAACGTGGATGACAAAGTCAGCAGACCCTTCAATTTGGGATCTGGGACCAGCACTAAATTTACATCTGCCTTGTCCACACGGAGGTCTTTGGAGAGCTCCTGGCTTGATTGTGCTGTGGCACCTGGCACTGAGCAGAGATGAGTCAGTGAGGGGGCTACCTGGCATTTTTACCTGTCCAGCCCAACGAAACGAACACCAAAAAAACCCCCCAATTCTAATTAATGTAAAGAGAGGAAAGGAAAATTTAGTCTTTAAAATCCTAGCCAAGACAGAACATGGCACGCAAAGCGCTTCTGCTCATTTGCAAGGGACTGCAGGTTTTCCCAGGGGCTGGACCCCACTTCAGCACCCACGTGGAGCCTGACGGAGTTCTGCTGCCAGTGGTAACGGTCTGTGCTTGAGGGCAGGGGTATAACATAATTACATCCCACTATTCATCTGATGAAAAGTCTGTTTCTTGCTGGGATGCATGGGTACCTGGGTTATTTGAGGAAAGCAAAATCATTTGACTTGATGTTTCTCACATCAAAAACATTCACAAAATCTTATCACACTTGCCAAATCCTTCTGTTCCCTTTAAAAATAAGAAAATGACCTCATTGAAGTGATGGGAGACATTAGCCTTCATATGCTTAATGGTCTTTGGAAAACTATTTTCTTTTGAGATACGCTGCTTTCTGACATGATGAAAAGCAGTGGCATCTAAATGATGTTTCAGAGACTATAAACAAAATAATATATTCAGAGTATCCACTATATTCACAACATGATTCTTACCTTCTTGATCTTGGCAAATTTACTGTATAAAAAAAATCTTACTAGAAATCAGTCAAGGTTCTGTTTTCTGGGTTTCTTTTTCTATTTTTTTTTCCTTTCGGCATTAGAAGATAATGGACTACTGTCTTTTATATAAGGACTTTAGAAATGTAAAAAATGATGGAAAGTCTGTTAGAGTGGTAGGTAGGCTGCCTAGACTTAACTTCTCCAAGACTTCTTTAGAGGTTTCTTTCATTTATTTTTATGTCAAAGTGGAGTGTAACTGCTGAAGCTAGCAGCAACATAATCCAAACTGCTAGTACTACAGGGCTAAGTTATAAAAGACTTTTCAACTAATAAGAAGTAAAAGCTAAGTTGTACAAACCTTTCATTTAGGGTTTAGATAAAAGTTGGACACTCCTTAAACATTGTCTCACAGAGAGCTGAGCGAGGAAATCAACTCATCAAAGCTCACCAGCTTTTTTCTAGGTATTTTCCCCTCCAGTTTCCCGGTGCCAATTCCCTAGTTCTTTGGCCACAACTGTGGCAGCTCTTCCAGAGCTGCACTGAAAGGCTGCCAAAGGCCCTTCTTTTCTTACACACTGATTCAGGTGACACTTTTTAGAATATGAGGGTTTCCTGATCCCTGCTGCACTACCCTGGACATGAGCATCATTGCCTACAAGTACAATAGTCTTCCCTACGTGCCATTTGCGCTCCAAAGCGATGCCTTTGCAGCTGCCTTGTGCCGAATCCATTTGCTGCACCCTTCTGCGTGGGGTTTCACAAGCTTCTTACAAACCGCAGCATCATATGTGCAGGGGCTGTACAGATGTAGGAAATGGACCTGAAAACTAACAGGTACGATCAGCTGGCGAATAGTCCATGGCAGAGAAATCTCTAGCACAGGCACATTTGCAGGAGTTTTATTTCCTTGATATGGAAGTGTCTGAACCTCCATTCAGAAATATCCAAACTCTTCTGTAAAGTACAATAGGGACCTGGACTGTCAACAACAGGATTTCCAAAAAAAAAAAAAAAAATCCTAAAACTGGGATTATAAACAATTTTGCAGTATAACTGAAATTTGGTACTAACAAGTTCCACCTTGGAAAAAAATGGCTCTGTTCTACTTATAGTAAATATCATACAGTTTTCATAAACAATTATTTTCTTTTCATGTTGGCACTTTGCTACTGAAATTTTACTTTGCCTACTACTTCGCGTGAAAACAAGTGTCAACCAGAGTTCAGCTCTCCAGCATACAGAGCGAGCTTTAAAGACAGCGATCTGTGGCAGGCACACAAACAAACCCAAGGGTCTCTGCCTTTTAAACAAACCCTGTTTCCCTCACCCTTCCACCCAGTAAACAGCTTCTGGCTGCAGATTTGGTCCTTTGCAGAAGCGATTTTTAAGATGCCAGCTGACCTGTCCAGCAGCCTGGTAATCCTCAAATCATCTGCTTGCCATGCTCATGTGGAGATGTCACCGAAAAGGCTTGTTGACAACCTTCTGTTGCATTAAAGATAAGTCTGTAAACCTGCCACTATCTTACTCAGTTCAACTTTACCACACGGTTGAATAAAACTTCCCCTTCTGACAAATTCAGAAAGACTGTTGACAGAAGAAAATTGTATGGAAAAATACTTCTGGTTTCCAGTTCACTTTGGGTTAGATTAAATTGACACTGATCTGTATAACAGCTTGCGAACTCTTTTTAAAAAAAAATATTTGACAAGTTATTATTTCAGAAATCTGAATATCCTTTCCATGTGCGTTCTTATACAATGCATTTTAAACCATCTAAATACCATATTTTATATTAGTATGAAGTTAAAATATTTTAATTAATAATAGATTTGTGTCAGTTATTCAGTTTTTACCTTTTCACACAAAGTGATTATTTTATTCTCGGGTCTTAACAAGAACTTGTATGGCAAAAATACAGTAATTTAGTGATCAAACACAAAATGTGATATTATCAGCATCTACGAATCCTTCAATCAATTTTTGCGTTGAGTAATGAATATTAATCTCAGCTAAACTGTTTTGTTACATATAAAGCATGCTCTGATCCCAAACAACTCCTTAATCCACTATTTTAATAATAGTCTATGGATTAAGGGATCTATACTGTATACTGACACAATGTATTGAGTGCAGTTCTATAGATGAACATTTTTGTGATTCATTTTAATGGCATATAAACCATCACAGTATTATGGTGTCAACAGCCTGCAGATTATCTACTGGCTTTCAAAGCATCCTGCAGCAAAGCGAGTTTAGTGAACCTCCATAAAGGTGAAAACACTATCAAACGTATGGGGAGAGAGGACTTTGAAATAAAAGTGTAGAGTATATAAATACCAACAAGCATTTATATATAAGCAGCTATAAGATATACAGAATGCTTCAAGTTTTGAAATCTGTCAAAATAACAATGTTAAGAAGGGCACTCTGCTTTCTTGGCCCCCTCCTCATCTGCATGTGCATCACACTTTTCTCCTGGCATCCTCATTTCCCTCGCACAGCTTGACAGTATTTCATGTAGGAAAGCCACCATGATGGATTTTTTTTTTTTTTTAAAAAGAGCATTTGCTCCAAATAGATCCGTGTCTGTTATATTCCTGCTTCTGAACTATAGTATCGCCTACCTCTCATTAAGTAAAACCACCAGCAGGCTGGCAGCAGAGGCTCTCCAGCACCCCATAAGGTAGGGAAGTGTCCCCACCACCCACCTTCACCTGGCACCCACGCTAACTGTTTAAGGTTATCTTTCCTGAGCTCTGCCTGTAGTCAGGGAAAGGACACGCTCCTGCAGACAGCAGTTCAGGAAGAAGTCGTCGTCGCTCTGAGCCCTCTTCTCCTTGAGCATGGAAGGCGTCTAGCCGGATGAGCCCTGGCAGGCTGGAGTCAGTGCCCACGCACAGCACCGCATCCCCCAGGAGCGGCATCAGCACCGCTCACAGGCCCCGCTCCAGGGGAGAGCGCTGGGACTCCCTCTCCCCAGCAGCAGTGTGAGCACCGTGTTAGCAAGCCCAAGGTAACGCATGTAGGGGAGAGCATCTTGAACCATTCCCGTGCATCATTCATCACTAAATATCCGGCTAACGCTCACAGAACAGCCCCACTCCAGTCCAGTGAAAACATCTGCTCAACGTATAGCACCAAATAAGATGTGGGGATGTATAAGGAGTGAAGAAGAAAACCAATACTGAAACCACACCACTTTTTGTAATAGATCACCTGCTCCCACCTGGAGGACTGGCAAGCACATCTCTCCCCTTCAAACCCTCTTACAAACTCTGTCTCCCAGTTGTTTCCCTTTTTTTTTCCCCTGTAATTTCTCCCAGCCACTGTATGGAGTGCATGGGGTGTGTGCTGCTTCCCAGCATGAAAATATTTTGACTTTCCTGAATTCCAGTGACTCCATGCAGGCACTTCTCAGTAATCTTCTCCCAGAGTTGCACAGTACATAACAGCATCCGAACTGGATGGCAACAAGCATTCAGTGTGATGGCCTCCTGATGTCTGAAAACAGGCCTCCCGTACTGGATATCACTTATCAAGCATTTTCTTTGATTTATGTCTGGACCTGTTCTTGTAGTTTCTACTCCCTGCAGCTTCACCTTGGCTACTGGCCCTTCATTTTTTCCAGATCTTTCTCCCTTTTTTGACTTTCCTGTTCCACCTGTTGGTGATGCTTGCCAACAGCTCACCTGGGAAAGGGAAGGCTTTGATTTCAAAGGAGGAGAACTGGACTTGGACAAGCAACCTCTAAAGATCATCTCTGGTGAGGAGGTTGGGATGGGCAAGGGTTATTTACCTCCTTTCCTGAGGAGCTTCCTGTGATCTGGGGAGGATCCATATGCATAAGGCTGCAGATTTCCCCTGGTTCGAGAGGATGGTGGTAGTAGGGGCCCTCTGCCCTCTCCAGGAGGAGGAAGTGGCTGCCCGAGCTGTGCTTTTGAGGTGGTTGAGAAAGGGAAGCTGGGGTGCTCCAGGCCCTTCAAGACTGCAGAGAGAGCTTTTCTTGGCAAAGTGATCCTGCCTCAATATACCAGGGCTATTCAATCTATTTTTACCAAAATCCACTTTCCATCGTGCCTAATGCGTAGGCTCTGGATGATGGTTTTATGGTGGATTAAAACACTATGCACTGCTGGGATATGACATGCACTGCAATTCTGTTAAACGTAACAGTGCAATGAATAGACATTGGGAAATTCATTTTTCACCCATGAAAGCTATTCAGTGTTTGCCAGCTTATTTCTATTCTTATATCAATACAGTTTTGGGGGAGGTTCCCCTAGATTTTCTTGTTGCTGGAAAGCAAGGTTCTTCCTTGGGCTCTCCTCCTACAGGAGGAGCCAAATTGTCCCAGCAGCTCCTCAGGCCCAGCTGCGTCCCTGGATGTGGGCACACTGTTGGCTCTGTGTGGAGCAGTGGGCCAGGACAGTTCTCCCAGGAGACAGGCGCACCTGAGACAGCCAGGAGCTGCGGACAGCATTAGCACACGTGGCCCTGGCACCTGCTCCACTGGGGAGCCAAGTGCTACCACGCACCTCACAGCCTCAGCGGCAGTGGAGGACGGGGATCCTGCCTGGCACGGGAACACAGAGTCCAGCTCAGCTTTCCAGACTACTGGTAAGAAATACGAGGTCTCAAGCAAGGAGGCTGGCAGTACCATGAGCTCCATTCGGTGGCCTGCCCATAGATGTCCAGTGCCACCTGAGATGCTCTTGGTGCATCTTGAACAGATGGTGGGGCTCAAGAAGGCTCTGGGTCCTGTGACGTTTCTGCTGCCTGGTGCAGATGTCTCACATGGGACTTAAGGGCTTATATTTAAGTGGCTGGATTGAGCTCTCCATAGATGTCACACCTTGTGTGAGGTCCAGGCATTATTTATGGTAGCCCGAACCTGAGGAAGAGTTTGCTGTCTCAGGCTGTGTCTACACTACCAGTAGGTCCAAAGCAGTAGTGTGGTTTCAAAGTGAAATCCACCACTGCACTTATTGTGCCCTGGGTTGGTTCTCAAAGCATCTGTGAAGTTCAGGAATTGGATGCCTTTTGAAGGAAACTAAGCTAGAAGCTGTGTTCCAGTGCCTGCTGGGGACACCAGGGTCCAGGGTCTAGGGCAGGGGTGAGCTGCACTATCATGAGGTCTCCTAATACATATGTGCCAACAGGACATGGCTCTTGCACCATCAGGAACTCCCGGAGCATCCTGAAATAGTTCTTGCACTATATATGGGGCAAGTGTGCCTCCCTATTAGCCTTTGACTTCTTGTCCTCAGCACTTTGTGACTCGGCTACTCCTTCCCCACCCATCCACCTTTCATCTGGCTCAAAATCCTTTCTCTTCCTTTCCCTGCCCTTGCTTAACCACCTATGTTTTTATCACCTTTTCTGTTATTGCCTTAACCCACTGTCCAGGCCAAGTCAACCCCATCACTCTTCCAGAAAAGCCAGTGAGGCCCAACCAAGGTCCCTTAGGAGATGTCACTGCTGGTCATTGTGCTGTGAAGCCAAAGGCGGTTTCTCGATGGCCAGATGATCCATGGTGGTGCTGTGGAGGTGCTAACCTGCTGGCTGCTGCTGGGTACGAGGGGGCCACATAAAACCGAAGGTAGCGTTCTTCAAGAGTCAGGACACCAGCTGGGTTAGGGGATGAGAGGTGGCCTGGCAGTCATGCTCCTGTTGCAGGAGCTTGAAGGGATCTTCTGACTTGAGTGTCCCACCAGCCACAGGGATGGCCACATGGCAGTGTCTGGAGGCGAGCACATCCTCCCACCCTGCTCTTGCAGGAGACCCAGGGAGGGATGGCTGGCACTGCAGCCTGCAAAGGGGCTCGGTGTGCCCTGCAGAAGGGGCTGGGGGCCAGGGTCGTTCTCTGTGTTCGCAGGGCTGGCACCAGCAAGAACCAGAAGGTGCGAGAGGCCTCACGTGGCCAGTGTCGGTGTGGGCAGAGCTCTGCTGGCACGTGTGGCAGGAAGCAGGCAGGAGGCCAGCATGGGCTTCCTGGGGTGCTCGCGGCGGGGAGCAAAGGTTTAGCAGCTTCCCTCCACGCCTCCGTTCTGCAAGCCTGGAAACACAAAGGCAGTTTGTACGGGAGACCAAACACTGCCCACTGCTAGCAGCCAGAGACTGAATAAAAGACTGACAATGCCCCTTCGTTTTCTCTGTGCTGCTAAGCTAGAGCTGGAAGGTACAGGATAAAGAGGTGTAACTTGAGTGAATGCTAGGAGCTGTTTGGTGGTGCAGGAGGCACTGCAGGAGAGGGCTTCCACCAGGTGCTGAGTGCTCTCGCCACTGGGGAGCTGGGGGGCAGTGGAGGTGCGCAGAGACTCCCGCAAACACTCTGCCAGGTAGGAGACCAGGCCCAAAGTAATATGTTCACCACAGAGGCACTTCAACACCGCTGGCCCGCAAAAACGAGTGCCTGTCGGAAAGAGGCACAGAAATCTCAGTGAGATTGGTGCCAACAGTTATTTGTTTCCCATTTTTGCACAACGAGCTGAGGAGGACATCCTTTTGTGTTCACAATACCAAGTGGAAGGCATATAATTCCTTGACTGTTACGATGTTCATTTCTCTCTTGAAAATCAAACTAAATGAGTGTCAAGAGGACATTGACGTGCAATAGCTTCAGGCAGCAACACAGGTCTTTTCTCTACTCAGACTCCATGCAGACTCCAATAAAAGATTATTTATCAGCATGGCTTATTAATAGTTCTACAGTACTTCTGTTCTACATGGCTTTTTTTACCTTTCTCGTGCAAAAATATCTGCTTTAGTCACTATACCATTAAGAGATCATTAAAGAATTAGAAAATGAGCATAGAACAATGACAACCACATCTTCTTCCAGAATATTTGGTTTCCTCTTTCATAGCAACCTTATGCTTTCAACATCTCAGAAGATACTAGACCATCATTACAAAAAAGGTGTTTGAAATACAACAATTGAAAAACGTAGTGTACATGAAATGTACGTTGTAGCACTGTGGTTGCTGCAATGCTTTATTGAAATAAGAGAAGGAAGACTGGTAGGCAGTTATCTTTTTTTAGACTATTTTGCCTAGTCCCTTAAAACTGCAGAATGGTTTTCAACAGCAGTGTCTATGAGTCATTCGATCTTCATAATTTGTTTTCTATCTGAGAAGTTGCAGGATCGCTCTGTCAGATTAATTTCTGTGTGTAGTTATCACATGTTCAGCTGAAACATTTGTGCAGATGAGGTTTTGCAAGGAGACACAAAAACCAGTTGCACTGTCAAAAGTATCATAATACTGACTACCAGCCCCAGGTGAGCTCAGCGACTCTTTTCTCCACATACTCTTCATGTACATACGGCCCCAGGGTCTTAGCCCCAAAGATACTGCCGCTATATTAATCACTTCCTCGTAAGCACCTGGGTGCCTAACTCTTGAGGATGTCATTGGGAGTTAGGCTCACAAATACCTTCAGAGCATCCTGGAAAATGTTAAAATTGGCTTAATCCAATTCATGAAAAACAGAGCATCTTTAAAAGGCTTCCAACTTTAAAAGGGCAAGACAGATGAACAGTCGTTTCCCCAGAATAAGGAAGGGAAAAGGCGGTACTAAGATTTAATTGATCTCCCTGTGTTCCTATGACCATTTACAAGTCGAAGGGGCATATGTCATTTGGAAATGAGCAGGCCAGGCTACCCCAGGCTTTCCAACACTGGTTTAGGCAAAACCTACGCTCAGCTACTAGTGCTGACAAAAGGGTGTTTGGACTTCTGACAAAACCTGCAAGCTGCTCTGCACGCAGTGATGACAGCTGATCTGCTGTCACCACACTGTCCTGCCTCCACCTGATGTTGCAGCACTAAATGCTGTTGCTGCAAGGGAGATTCACATCTCGGGGGGTCTGCCCCTGGCTGGCTGTACCGCTGCTCTCCTCCTCTCCAAGCTGGCACAGGGAGCCACTGAGAGAGAGTGGCCAAGAGGGTCCGGGAGGGGCGACGCATCTCTTTTCTTCCCCACTGCTGGATGGCCTCATCATAGCAAAGTGGGGAAGGAGAGCATTTTGTGCACCTGGGAGTCTTGGAGTCAGAAAGGGAAAAGACAGGAGAGGTGCCAGGAAGGAAATCTCCTGTTCCTACAGAGGTAAGAGAGGGGCAGGAGACAAGGCCCAGGCTCTCCTCCAGCACCTCCTGCCATTTCATCCCTCATGAGGAAGAGTTCCCCAAGGAGATACGATTGGTGGGAGGAGAGGGAGGCGTTAGTGATGGGAGGGAGAAGGAAGAGTCTCTGCCATGCACAGTTCACTGGACCTACACTGAAAAGAGTTAACACTATCATGCTACTGGTGGTACCAGGAAATGTTTCTTTGTTATCACATTGTGTCAGATGCAAGTGGTATCACCGATGACTAGCACACCAGATTACAGAGGGGAGGGAAGTTGAGCACAGGTCACTTTCATGCTTCAGCACAGCTCTTCAAAACAGCCTATTTCATTTTGCTAGGAGGGGAAACTCACACTTGCTGACACCGCTTCCCCAGTAAAGTGATGCTAAGCCAGACTGGAAAATTTCTACACAGTTCTCTGACACAGAAAAGCAAATTGTGTGTCAGGGAAAGAACAAAGTTATACAGCAAAACTCAACATCATCAGAAAATAAAAAAGCTCTTCCATGAGGACCTGAGCTTGACCTGCATGGATGTGATCCCGGGCCTTCCGAGGAGTGCGGGCAGTGGTTTGGGGTGTCATTTCACTGTCCTTCTCCTGGTTTTATAAAAGCTGTTGAAACTGAGTGTCTTGGGGGCGTGGCCAGACATGGTCCAAAATGGGCAAGATGTTCAGCAGTTGTGGGAGGGTACAGATGGGAGAGGCTGGGACAGATAGGTGGCATGATCCAAGGTCCTGTCCTTGGGAAACCTGGCTGAAATACCCACACTGTTGGAGGAGCTTGCCGGGATTACGCTTTGTGGCCACTTCAGCACATTCGAGCACCACGGCAAGGAAAAAGATGTTCTCAGTCTAACTTTGGACTGATGGAAAACAGAAGATCAGCAGCATCCCTGCTCCATTTTCAGGACCCTTTCTTCCCAATTTCGTTTCCTTCCTGCCTCCTCCCCTGCTACTTCATATGTTACCTTTGGTCTCAGCTCTTTACCCTCTGCAAGAATGAACCATTTCCATTCATGGCAGTTATTTCCACACAGAGATGTGCAGAGCAGAAGCATCCCAGCCAGAACTGACCCCCGAAGCTGGAGGCACCTGTGCCTAAAGCCTCTGCTGCAGCAGCGGGCCTGGCCCACCGCTAAGGTTCAGTCAGCATTTCCCCAAGCACGTGCTGACTCTAGCAGCCTCACCACAAATACACGCCACCTGTGTAAGCTTTGCTACGCCAGTGTGCATACCAAGGTGTACACCAGCACCTGGCTGGCTGAAGTTGCGCTACCACAATAGCTGTACCAGTACAGCTACCGCTGCCTGGGATGGAGAACGGGTGACGCCGGGGGTGTGATTTTGGCCGAGGAGCAGCTGACCCCCTCACACGCACCATCCCTGACCAGTTTCAGCCAGGCTGAGGCAGCTGAGCTCACCTCCCCTCCAGGCCCGCTGGCTCGGAGGGGCCTGGCTGGCGGGCGAGGGAGCGGCGCCCTCCCCGCGGGCAGCGGCCTGCCCTGGAGCAG
>WAAD01009862.1:176866-204485 GCA_013389945.1 Fregata magnificens | reverse complement strand
TCTGCCGCTTCCTTGCCTGGCTTCGCCGGGCAGCCGCCGGGGGAAGCTCTCAGGGGCGAGCCCCGGCCTTCCCTTCGCGCCCTGGGACAGCCGCCTGCCTCCGCTCCGCGCCCCGCCCCGCCCCGTGAGGGCACGGACGGCACGCCAGGCGCGAGGACCATGACGACAGAAATGACTTGCTTCCAATTACCAAATTGCCGTTGCCCGGCTGTCCGCGTCCGTGCAGCGGGGTGACCGGGGTCTTTCCCGCTCCTGCGCTGGGCCTCCGGGCTCCTCACGGCCCCTGTGCCCGACCCCCCCGCAGGGGGAAACCAGGGGGGCAAGAGGGGCTGGGGCCGCACCGTGGGCTTTCCGCTTTTTAAGAGAATACGGTGTTGCCTCCTCCACTGATAAACCACCCTAGATGGAGCTGAGCATCGGTCGTGATGCGGGGCAGAAGCGGGGCTGGTCAGCGTCCCTCGCCCTGGGCTTAGGGAGGCCCTTGTGGGGCCGGAGGGGTGGCCTGTCCCCGTGCCCCTGCTGCGGCGGTGGCTGGACGAGCCAGGCTTGTGTAGGCAATGTACGTCCGCCTGTAAAGGGACCAAGATCACTGGGCGCTTTCCCACAGGTGGCCGTATAGCTGTCGGGGCGTGGGCTTTGGGCAGGATGCTAGGAGAAGCTCCGCTGTAAATAGTCAATCCCCATGCAGGTCAGTTTGCGGAATCGGGCTCTGAGTGACGTACGCTATGTAAGATGAGGGCTCCACCGCACCTTTCTTCTGGAGATCTGTGTGGTTTTGATGCCCGGCTTTCTGCTTGCAGGTGCATGCCTACATATTACCTGGGGGCAGAGAATGACTTCTGCCAGAGTGATTGATTGCTGAGTCTGTGCTGAATTAAGCGAGGTTTTCGGCAGCGCTTCTAGAGGGAGAGCAGGTTTTTCAGTATTGATATTAGGCAGGCGATCAAGTGTTAATTCATTTTAATATTTAAAACTTTAAATTCTTGCAGTCTCTGCTGAGACCATGATACTGTAAATATTTTATAGTTGACTGACAAAAGAGTATGCAGTCTGTAATAACTGTAACATAGATGTTACCATGAACACGCAATATTGATGCTGGTGTTCTTGGGGAACCTTGGGGACAGCTGGACTGGTTTGTGCTGTGCTAGAGGCGGTATGAAGAGCCCGTAAAATCCGTCTCAGTGTTTCTTGCCCACAGTAACGCTGTCCTGCATAGCACCCAAGGTCATTTTTCCAGCCTACCTCCTTCAGCTTACTTTTACAGCCTGTTTCTGGAAAAGATGTGTGCATGCACATGCTCCCCCCCCCCTCCCCATATTGGTGCAGAAACATAAATGCTATGCCTTGCTATTTCCAGTCGTGAGGAATTTTGAATATTTATACTGTGGGGAGAAGAGGAGTCTACACAGTGTGAGGGCAATCAAATGATCATGTTTATGTGTGCATAGCAGCCATTCAGGGCTGGGAAGGGAGGCTGACCGCATGGCCCTGGTAAGGCTGCTCTCTTCCAGCTGTGGTCAGAAAGGGCTGCCTTGGCTGGTGCTGCCATGGGATGGGACGTGGCTGCTGAGCACCGCAGCCCCCCGCTTGACTCCCAGGAGATGTGATGGCCTCCCTGTGGTGGGAACTGCTTGCCCCTTGTCATCAGTGCTGCTGTGGAGCCTGAGAGGTCACCATGCAGGCGGAGACCGCAGAATTTGGGGCATCCAAGCGGTCAAGACCAGAGCAGGATAAGGCATGAGGAGTCCTTGCTCGCCTTTGAGCTGGGCAGCCATGTAGCTGTGTGCAGTGGGGAGAGGAAATACACGGACGACTTCAAATGTCGGCAATCGATGCATGAGTTGGTTGGATTTAATTAGCAGCTCCCTGGTCTTTAGCAGGAGTTGGCAGGTCCCGCTGGGTCCAGACCCTGGTGCCTGGGTCCCATGGTGCTCGTTGCCATGCTGTCGGGCTGGGACCTTAATTACGGTGAGTACCTCCAATGCGGTGCTGCTGCCTTTCCAGCTGCCGCCATCCTCTCTTCATGCAGATGGTCCTGCCCCTGCAAAGCTGCTGTGCAGTGCTGCCATGAGAATGCGGATGGAGTATTTGTGTCGTTAGCAGGCAGGCAAAACCTACGGTACCAAGGGCTGGTTTTGCTTACTTGTGACATTCAAGAGCCTTTTGGGCTTTCCCTGCCTGCAAAAGATTTTTGTCTTGTGGGAAAAAGTTCCAAAAAACCTCCTTCCAGCTGTTTTTTAATAACAAATGCAGCTGTTCTTTCTGTTGTTGTTGTCGTCAAGAGCTTCAAATATGCTTTTAAAGGCAATGTTGCCGTAAAGCATTGACTATGAAAACTTTCTTGCTGACAGACCTTTGTGAAGGGTTCTCTCTTTGCTTGATGGTTACGCTGTAAGAGAAGAGCATCGTACACGTAAGCATGATAACCTGTTTGCCCTCAGCTAGCCGAGTGCACGTCTGCTTCACCCGTGTGCGAGAGGTTTTTGTACGTGTATTTATTTACATGGCGTATTCCAGGCAGATCTATACCCACGTGCCCGTACTAAATCAATCAAAAGTGGCATCGTTAAGCTCACACCTCGGTGGAGCGCTGCAGAGTATGGAACATATCGTGTGGGCATGTAGAGCGTGTCATGCCAAAGGTGCAGACACCACCACGCCTGCTAGGAACAAAGGAGCCTGAGAAGAGTAATAACCCCGTGTCAGATCTTGTTCGGGGACTGTGCCTATGTCATCTAAAGTTTCTAGCATTGGGGTTTCTTCTCTCCTCTCAGATTGCCATCTTCCCTCCCAGGAGTCCGCTGCTGCTCTGTCTTGGGTTTCACACTCCCAAATTTGTGTCTACTTGGCAGATTAGTGATGATGTTGTTTGTCATGGATTGGACACTGGAGGGTGCTAATGCAATGAGAGCCGAAATTGTTCTAGCAAATTAAAGGGTTCCCCTTTGTTAGTTGTGAAATACTTTTATTCTTTGTTGCAATGTTTAAATGGAAAGACATGAATCGTGGTCCTTACCAGTAGCTGATCCTGCTCAGCGTGTGTAGAGCTATAACCAAGAATATCAATAAGTGTTAAGTCTGTGAGGGATTTCTTTCCTGAACTTCTATCCAAAAATCACTCATTTTATTTTCTACACATTTTTAAGTGTATCTTTCGAGGTTATGGCCTCGGGGTGAAATTTATTTGAAAGTGTGACTTCCTAGTGATAAAAACACTTTACCTGGCAGAACTGTTGAGCCATATCTGCAGAATCTGCTTTTCTACAAGGTCACTTTGGTTCACCTAAACCAACGTTGTCGTGTTGCTGGCGAGGTGAGAACCTGATAGCAGCTCACATCGAGGAGGGAGGGGACACCTTGAGCACCGGTAATCAAGTCCCCGGCATTGCGATCCCCTCTCTGGGGATGGACCTGATGCAGCCTCAGTTTACTTTGCAACCACCGTCACCGGGCCACGTGCGAAGGAGCGTGCAGGATGGGGGCTTTTGTCAGCCCTTGCTCCTTGGTCAGGTGAAGCATATTACGAAGCTGAGCCTTCACTCTGCCGTTTCAAATTCACCCAAACGTTTTTGGCAGGTTAAATTTACGTTGGGAGGCCTTACGCTAAAGGAGGTGTTACCTGTCCACGCTGCTCCAGCTTTCTGCTGAACCGGGTCTCCGCTCTCCCGTGCCCTTGGCAGAAAGACACGGGGCCAACATAAGCTCCCCGTTGTGTGGTCTGGCAACTCCGTACTCAGCATTAAGGACTGTGAAACTACTGCCTGAGCCAGTTCTCATCCTGGCAGCAGCAGAGGTATGATGCCGGCTAATTAATGTAATGAGAAGCAGGGTGCAAAGCTGAGTGTGTCCAGCTAATCACCACTGGCACTGCAACTAGTCTGCTTAAAGCTAACGCAGTTCTGGACAGTCCTGCCTGGTCCTGTACCTGCCTGTGCGGACCCGTTAGTCAGATGAAAGCCGGTATTCATAAAACGTGTGAGCAGAACAGAACTGGGTACAAATACGCTTTCCTTAGAAGTCTTTCTCGTTCGGTACGAGTGGCAAATGAGTTACTCCTCTGTCTCGTTCCCCTTTGCAAATGAATTGGACTGTCCCCTCCTGGAAAACATCGTTACTGTGCTGTATTGGTCAGGTTTTGTTCTCTCCCAGGTGTTGCAGTTTGCTTACATATGGCTGGGTTAGTTTTTCTTTCTTTTAAAAATATGCATCGTTTTTCTCTGCATTCCCCCTTGAACAGAAGATGCAGATGAGCGTGGAAAAAGAGCCCGTGGACAAGAAAACCAGAACCTGTTGCCATCCTGTTCTGGCATCATTTGAGATCTGCTGCTCACCTCACAAATGGATGCACAGGCAGTTTCACAGAAAAGTTGCTTGGCTCTTTCTTGGAAGCAGCAGAAACGTAGCCAGCTGAAAGTTTACACTTCCTTTGCAAAAAGAGTTTTAGTATCTTACCGGAATAGGGTCATAAGGGGATGTGGGCAGAAAAGCTTTCAAAATCATTGTAATAACTAGCGGTACTGAAGACCGTCTGCTTAAGAGGAGATAATTTAGTCTAAGCACATGAAAAAAAGATCTGGTTGACCGTGTATTTGTCTCGTTTACCAGCTTTTAAGAGAAGACCGTTTCTTCCATCGCACCTCCATGCTTACGAGCAGGGAGCCGGGGTACGCCTCCTGGCATCATTTCAAGAACCAACATGCTAGCTGTGGTGCCAAAAGGATTTGCAGTTGTGCGTTTTATGTAGGCGGTGTCCTAATTTATCCCGGGAGACCTTTCTCCAGGAGAGATGGTTAACGGACCTTCCACCAAACCTGCTTGATCGCATTGAGTTTAAATGCCACCAACTGCAGGATGCCATCTCTGAAGCCCAACGCCACCCCTGCTCCGTGGCCCTGCACCAGGAAGGAGCGCACCTGTTCCCTTGGGGAATGCTCGGTGCCTTCCAGTGCTGAGCCTTCACAGGCTTGTACAGTCTTTCTTGGCTACTCATAAAGGCTGGGTGAGTGGGCTCTCCAGGGTTTTCATGCCTTTTGGGGAGATCGGGCTGCTGTACTTGAAGCCTCTCCTCTTAAGAGTCATTCTGGCAGGTAAAAGCCCTTTGATGCTAAGAGCTTTGTAGGGTTTCTGCTGAGGAACTGGTTGTCTTTTGAATCCCCAGTGTGGTGTTTGCTCCCATCCTCTGCACATCAAGTGGGCTCCTGGTGGTGGTCTCTGCTGGACCCCTTTCTCACGCCTCCCTGAGCTCCGAGCCTCCTTGTTCGGAGAGGGGAAATACTGGATTCACCCTTATTTTGTCAGCCGGACGGTGCATGGAGGTGTTTCTCCAGCCGCTGCCCTTTTCACGCTTCCCCCTCCCGCCCCGTGAGGCCATGGAGCACAGCAGGTCTGCAGAACTTCGACTGCTAGTGGGTCTGGAGGTCAGCTGTGTGGTTACCAAGCCTCGCGGGTGTTGAACAAGTCCCCTTCGTAGTTTTTCCTGTATTTTCTCGTCGGTGCTATATTTACCTCTATATTTACCTCTCAAGTCTCCCGGTGCCCTTTAAATCTCCGAGCATCACTGGCGTAAATAGGATTTGCCTGTCCCCATGAAACAGGCATCGGAGTGGCTGCCTGCCTTGCCTTCTCCAGCCCTTTGTGGGCTGGGGTTGACCTGTTGTCACGGGCTGAGCAGCCAAACCCGCTTTCTTCTCTGCCATTTTAATTAAAAATGGTTGGCATCAGGGGCTCTGCAGCGATGAAAGGGAAATGATGAAACTTTGAAGAATTTGGGGCATAAAGTCGATCTCTAAATTTTAATGTACTCATTGCACTTAAACAGTTGATACATTTTATTATTGAGCTTTCAGGTGACCTAATTTCCCTTAGTACTGTACATTTAGCTTTATACATCTGCACCTAATTTGTAAAAAAGGACTTAATGAGAAACTTCAAACAGTTTAAATGTCAATTACAAAGAAAGCGAGGTTTTAAAGTTCCAGTAATCTGTCCATATTGGTCATCGAAACATGATCCCAGGTGGATGTTAATTCAAGACAGATGGCATTCCAAAGGCACAATTACAAAGAGCTTATATATTTTCAACACTAACAAGCTGTCACGCTATGTTGTAGCTACGCTTCCAGTACTGTATAACCACAATTGCCGCTTTATCTGCTGCGGACTTGGTAGTAAAGGGGTTTNGTTTGGTTTTATATTTAAGTTGGTGAAATGCGTTTCAAAGAAAGGAGGGGAAATATTGAATATGGGCATAACAAGACTAGCTCAACGCAGGCATATTTCTATTTCCTGGCAACATTAATTAGCTTTAGTCTTATCAGCTGCTAGGCAATAGCTATGATGATTTGTTAAAACCCCCAACATCCTGGATGTTTTCAGTTAAAAAGTCATCTGAAAGCCTTTGGAGTAACGCACGTGTTACTTGGAAGACTGAAGTCCAAGGGATTGATAGTGACTTGACTTGCAGTGGTGTAAAAGGGCAGCAGCTCGGCTGCAGCTGGGCAGGAGTGCTACACCCCATGCAAAAGGCAGTTTGAATTATTTTTAGGTTTCTGAAAGTATTCTTGGGCCCAGAGGCAGAGGTGGAGGGGCTGGACAAAGCAGGGTCAAGGTAGGACTTCCATTAGGCTGAAGCATCAACATGTGATGTAGTTGATCTAGTTGAAGATGTCCCTGCTTATTGCAGGGGGATTGGACTAGATGACCTTTAAGGGTCCCTTCCAACCCAAACCATTCTATGATTCTATGTGGTAGGTGGCAACGTTTGTTGTACAAGGACGATGTTTGGTATCTAGTTAGTAGCTGAGGTGGGCGGTGATCTGCATAACTGAATGATGAAAGATAATTGGGCATAATTTCCACTGATTTTTTTTGTTTGTTTCTCAAAACCAGGTCACAAAAAAGCAAGACTTGCACGGCTGTGACTAGACACTATTTTAATAGGCTTTACAAATTCTGTGCTGGTAGGAGCAAGATTAATAATGCTCCCCAGGAAGGTTTTTAAGCTCCTATGGGCACGTGTATCCTCTAAAGAGGTGCTGAGAATGAAGAGCTTATATTTCTGCCAATTTATCTACCTTTCACTGGAAAGTGGAGAAGAAAGCAGAAAGGCTGAGATGCTTCATCCTTGGAAGGCAGGAATTAAATGGTGAGGTTGTGCTCTTTAAATTTTGTCTTTCATTAATGAATGTTGTAAATGTGTTTTTTTGAAAGCATCTTACCCAGCTTCCTTTTTGGAGGAGATGCAAGTGCTATTTGAAATACGCAGCTCGCCAACAAGTGAGTTGGACTCCTGAGCCACGCTTGAAACAAAATGCCAATTTTACCTACAGTTTTACTAGGTTTCCTGGTTTATGCAGTGGCATTTGAATGGCCTCTAGTAATTGTTTTTAGCAGAGAAAAAAAAAAATCAAACAAAAATGAAAAACACAACCCAAAGCTCATTAGCACTGTATTTGGCATGCCATGAATCGTTAAATCTTTATATAAATGCAGAAGTAATTTGAAACAAACAAAATCCTTTATTTTTTTGGAAAGACTTTCTTTTGAATTTTTGTTTGGACTGCTGAGGTGCAGTATGTTTTCCAAACATCGGATGTTATTACCAGAATAGGGGAGGAACCAATTCATGTTTTAATTAAATATCATGTATAATTCTTGAGTGTCAGATATAGTTAGTGGTGATAAGTGAATAAAACAAAAGACAATAAATAAATGCTTAGATAGGGGGTTTTTACCTAATTTTTTTTTAACCTAATTTTGATGTTAGTGTGTGTTGCTCTCAAGTGGTTTCCCCTCAGATTTTCCCAGTGCGTTATCGGGGTAACATACTGCAGTCTTCTTATTTAGATCAGGCTTCGCTTTGAGAGTTAACTAATTGTTCAAGCCCAAGTGGGAAACTTTCTTGCACCTGGAAAATGAGGAGAGCAAAAGCAAGAGACATGTCCGCATCCTTTCCCTGGTGGTTCTTCACCTGCAAATTTGAACTGCAGTGGTAATAAAAGTTTTGTGGACCTCATTTTATGTGAGATCATTAAGCGACAGGAGAATTCAGGACTAGCTGCCCTTCATAATTCAGGACACTGAAAGGTGCCATTTATAAGCTCAAAGTGCCTGCAGGAAGGCAAAACAGGCTTGTAAAACCCGCACTCCAAACGCTGAAAGGGAACCAGTTTGTACTGCTGGCTGCAGCCTTGGAGCGGCAAAATTGCAAAGGTAGTGGGTACTGGGTTTAAAAAAATGGAAAAACACCTGCCTCTAAAAGTTGATGTAATAGCCCAGTTTTTCACACTTCTTGTGTTGATATCTCTTTTGTCCAAAAAACCCCCAAAACATCCTGGGCAATGATCCCAGTAAAAACCTTATCAGTTGTAGTGCCCAGCTGTTGGGTTATTATCTTTCCTACTATAGCCCACTGTTCTGCTGAGCTGGTAATTTGGCTATAAAAAACATTTTTCCTGACTTTTTAATAATATTTTGCAACTGATGGCCTTTGCCCATTATGTGGGCCAGGCATTTTGTAGAGAGAGCTCTCGCCTCTTTATTGCTTGAGAAGGAGTAGCAGCATGCACAACACTTGAAACGGAGAGGTCTTCAATAAAGTGGGTGATACACCAGCATACCCAGTCTCCATAAAACCAATTGTTATGGCTCTAAACAGGCAATGTAGTCTGCTAAATACAGAATATGGTGCAGCTTTATGGACCTAGAAAGCCTGAAAGGCACTAGAGCAGCAGCCCAAGGAAATGCTGAGTCTAGTGTTTATACTCAGAGCAGGTACTGCTTTCCCTACATGCTCCCGTTACTCCTCACACGAGAATTGGAGCAATCATTTTTAAGTTTATGACCAAAATGTAACAATTGCTGCCTAGAAATAAGGCATCCCTATCTGAAATGGCTGGGGCCAAACTCTTCTAGTCCAGCCAACATAAGCCAACTATTCACGGCCTCATTAACATCCCATGACTGAAGTTCCCTGGGTGCCAATTTGCACCATCAGAGCCTAAATTCCAGTGAAGACAAGAGCCCACTGCACGTCAAGTCTGCCTGCAGCGTCTTTGCTTTATTAATTTGTATTAATTCAATACCTGCGTGTTTATGCACACTGATTTCAGCAGCAACTGGCTATATGGTGTGGTATCCAAACTGTCGTCCCTCCATACGTCAATCACGTAGGAGCCAGAGAAGCAGCTGCGCTTTGGTATTATTCCATTTTCTGATGCTGCTTTTGTTGCCTAGATTGACATGCTCGGGGCCCCAAACACTGCACTGAGTTTAGTATGACCCCTGGGCCTTTGCAGAGTCGACTGCAGGACTCAAACCTTTATATCCACTATTAAAAGGCAGTTATGTGTCTGTTTATGCTAGAGCCAGGTGCTTTGTTGGCTGTGGACATGCTGTTACTTGGCAATTTTTTTTTTTTTTATTTACGGTCAAAATGTGATAAACATACTTACCTGAGTACCTTACTCTTTGCAAATGATGTGGCTGCCTTCAGCAACCACTCAGCTTTCTGCAGGAGGACGGGAGTCAGGGTTTTCCAGCTCTCTGTAGGGATGCATCCGTGGCAGCATTCCTGTTACTCCTATATTTTCGTTGTGAAGGACATACAATGTCTAGACGGCATATCGTCAATGTATTTTTAATGACATTTTTTGTGGTATTTTTCATTTAAGTTCTCTAATCTGTAGCGCATTTCTAGTTTTTGTGGGTTCATTTATTTAGGCTTTATATATGAATGCATGCTTTGCGGGCTTATTGCGTTAAACATTCGCTTATTTTTTGTTTAATCTGTAGCAGTACTAAAGCACTGAAGGTGCTTTGGGTTGGGTCAGTATCAAATAGTGACTTCAGCATACTGGAAGTATAAAATCTGTTTTCTTACTAACTGTTTCTTTGAGAAGTTGATAGATGTGAAAACAATTTAACAGTTGGGTTTTTTTCCTTTCCTGTTAAACTAAGCCACTGAGGAAATCTTCCTACTGCTACACGCTGCAATATGTCAGAAACACCGTTATGTTATAGTTGCATCATTATCTAAAGGAAAAATTGAGTGTGGGTTTGAAGTCGACAAGTGATGAAAGTAGCCCTGAGGTTGTCAATTAGAAAGCCAAGGCCTGGAATTGATAAGTTAATGGCCAGTTCCCTTCTCACCCCCTCGCTTTGCTGCCTGCTCCCACCTTGCCCCGCAGCAGCTTTACTGCTCGGAACATAAAGAAAAGGGTCCCATTGGTTTGTGTCCCAAAATTTATCTCACTAATATGATTCACTTAAATTCTTGGCTGGTTGCAATGTATGGGCAGATAGTTAAACAAGGAGAAATGAGATGCAGCATATAGAAAATTCAGTCTCAAAATGTTGCCCCCCTTTTGTCTTTATTTTTTTGTTTAAATGTCAAACCGTTAACACTGTTGTTTCAGACCATCGTCCTGCAGTACACACGGCAAATTTAACTTCTACCGTATGTTTGTTTGCAGGTTTTAAAACCTGAAATTTAATGGCAGCCAGTTGGAACCCATGTGTTCCTGTTAAAGGCGGAGGGCAACACGTGCGGTTTTTCCTGAAGGGAGATACCGGTTACCAAATTTTATGATATAATGTCATATACATAGTGTTTCTATTTCGCTTGGGCAGGAGGGAACTAACATGTTGCCATTTCTCCTAAGGAACACATGGGTTTAGATAAATAGGTAAATTATGGAAAATAACAAACTGGATTTATTCAGATTTTAATGATTCTTGGTGTGCTGTGTTGTGAGAACAACAGTAACCTTATGAAAAGAGCTTTAAAGCAGTATTAGAAGTAGAATATAATTCAAATGGGCATTGTGCAAAGCAAAACATGTAATTCATCTTCAGTTTTTGAAAACTATGTACAGTGTGAGTTTTTAGGGCTCGTAAAAGGTTGCAGATGGGCACCCCCTCTGCAGCCTGAGGCTTTCTGCTTGTGGCACAGCTGCTTCGGTGATAGTGGAAATTCAAGATTTTTTTCCACATAGCCCTGTCTCAACCTAGAGCAGATGAATAATAATCATGAGTATGAGAAGGCAGTTTAATTTGTAAGCACATTCAGGTTTTTGACCTTTCTGGTGGTTTCACCGTAACCAGCAAACATCTGTTGAATAGTAAAAAAAAAATTGCAGTTGCTACTTACCTGCCACAATCAAATGAAATGGAGCTCTGAGCACAGACTGCTGCTCTGGAGTCCCTCTCTCCTCCAGCCAGATTTCAGAACATGAAATAAATCTTACTCTAGCTTAATTCACAAGAAAAGAGATGCGACATCGTATTAAACAATTCAGCATTGGATGGCGCTCCCTCCGCCTGAGGTGCTAGCTGTGCCCAAGACCCATGTGGCAGAGCTTTTCCAATGCTTCACCAGAGGTTCAGTGCAGAAGAGGTAGTACGTGATTTTCCAAAAGCACATGTTCCTTCTGTGCCATACTTTGACTTACTTCTTGAGACAGGCGTGCCTCATAGTACCCATCAATAATGAAAATATACCATGACATTTTTGATGAGAGGTTTTCTTATACATTGTGACTCTGGTGTTTCTAGTACTACAGGATAACCTCCTGTGGTGGCCTGTTTCAAGAGAGGTTATCTCAAGATGAAGTAAGAACACTGTATCTAGTTTAGCCTGATCTGTTCAGGTGTGACACCTACCAGAGACCATAATTCTGGATTTCCTCCTATGTTGGTCCTTCCCTTGGATTTCCATTTTGTCTTTGCAGGAATTTTCTGCAGTTATTTTTTTGAACGAGGTTCTGAAAGTTAATGGTGTTGGGTCAGCAAAGCTTATCTTCCGGGGGATAGTCATCTCTTTCTGGACTTTTCTTCTTTTAACCTCTTCATACACTTTTATATACCTGTCAGCCCAGCAGGGCTGTTGTGCAAGGTACATTCACATGCCATGTGGAAGCCAGTCAGCTAGATTTTGGTGGTGCCAGTCACTGCTCTGCAAAAGGCAGACCGATGCCAAAAATCCCCAACCATCTCTTTCAGTGTGTTGCTGCAGGATGCTGGTCTCTGCTCTTGTGGGGTTTGTTTTTTTCCCCTCCCCTTTTGTTTTTGCTGTTGGTTAACTGTGACTAGAAATGGGGAGGGGGGGGGCGGGGGGGGGAAGGAAAACCCAGTGCTTTCACGGAGGCATGTTCGGAGTGAGAGAGTTGACTTGGCATTTCCAGATTTTGAATTTCTAAAACAAAATTGAAGTCCACTGTTGTCTTTATGCAATCGAGATAGATTTCCTTTGAGTATATCTGAAATGATACAGAGTTCAGTTAAGTCAACTTTGTCTTTAAGGGCAATATCATCATCTAAGACACATGCTATTAGCAGGTTGTCATCCCGCAGGAACTCAGCACCGATGTCCCTGAACAAGATAAACCAGAAAAAGAATATGCTACCAAAGGGCTGCATTTCTTCAGGCAGCTATGGGCGGGGGTTATCAGCTTCTTTGACCACTTTTGCCTGGAAAATGATCTATTAACCTTAAAACACAACCAACAAATGGCAGAATCTAAAAAAGAAAAATTAAGACATGATGGTTTAGGTTTGTTATTGTAATCTGTGACTGTATAAAATGACATATTCATTATGCAATGGTAATGGCAAAATTAAATGGTTTCGAACCAAATGTAAACTTGCTGGGGAAAACCAGCAACAGTTTGGGCCTTTCTGGTACTGTAGACCTCAAAGATGTTTGGAGGCCTTGACTTCAGAGACTGAAACATTCACCCCCTCCCTGATTCATCTGGTGCAATGCATGACATGCAATGCTGTGTGGAGAGGGATGGCTGCAGGATGTCTTTGCTCCACAACCACGAAGGGACTTAGTTTAGAAGAGAAAGACATTGAAGATTTTTAACGCTTTAGACCCTTCCAGTTTCTTTTTCAGACCACTTTCTGCCTATTCTACAACTGATAAAAATATTTATTTTCTGGCATTTTTATATAAAATATTTGAGATGTAGGTCTTGCTGCTCTCTGCCACTAGTAATGGTAATGCTGGCACATTCCTCCATTTAAAAAAAAAAACCAAACCATTCTGGAACTAAATGGTAGGCAAAGAGCTGAACCATGAGTCAATGAGATGGTAAAAACTTACTGATCAAGAAATAACTAACAAAAACAGTTTTCAAAATTTATGCTGAGTATATTTCTTCTTAAAAATACATCTATTAAAATTATGCCAAGGCCTAAGGTTACTGTAATCTGCTTAAATTGTAAAAAAATAACAAACGAAATAGAAACAATGCTTCCAGCTTGTGGGTAAGACCATTCCACTGATGAAAGTCACTGCCTAAACTCTGGAAACACGAACTGTTTTGAAGTATTGAGTTGGCTTTTGAGATCAGTAGTCTCTTCTGCAAGTACCAAGAGAATATTCTCTTCAATATATTCAATTAGCTCAGTTAAATGACTAATTTATTTAAACTTGACCAATTGGGAGTTGAAAGAAGCAGAAAAGCTTGTTCTTCTCTACCAATCTGTGAATAAAAGCTAATTATGAGAGGATTAGATTTGCTACAATATTGAAGGATATTATGACCAAATATTAGATTGGTGCTAATTCTAGCTAGTACCGAGTTATTTTAATAGATCAATTTTTAAATCAAATCACAATTTCCTTTAGAAGTCTAGCCTCTTTAAGACAGTGCTATGCAACTGATAAACCGTCTTGCTACATTTTAAGTTGCATTCCAGTTTCCATCCAAAGAACCATAAATCATAAGTAAACACAAAGGGATCGGCTAGTAAATAAGAATTGTGCCATACATGATTTTCTAACAAAAACAGTAAAATTAATCTGAAAAAATACATAATGGGGTATAGAAAAGCTTAAATATATATCAGCGGAGCTACTCTGTCCTTCTGGCTAGCAATAAGAAGTGCCAAATTTAGTGTAAAAGCTATATTTAGTTACAAAGCAACATACTTCAGTGGTTACAAACTGAGAATTAACCTTTCTCCAAGAAAATAACTAAAACATTTAAATGGGAAAACAAGATTCAAATTAATTATTTAACTCAAAGTTTCCCGCTTCGTAGTTTAACTCATTATTTCAAAATAAGTGGCTTAAAAGATTTCATCCTGCTAAAAGTCATCGATAACTGAGGTACCTACAAATGAACATAAACGTAAGTGCAAACTTGACATAAGGATCCAGAAACTGAGCCAAGAATGTGATGTCAAGAAAATGTGAGGATAAAATTTTCAGTCCTGTCCATAAACATTTGGTATATGGGACACCCCACAATGAAATTTAATTACCTCTTCTGCTGATAGGATCACGAGAAAAATGTTGCTTCGGGCACCAGCAAAATGAGATACGGAGAACAGGATGGATAGTGTCTCGGTCATTGCGCCTTTGCTGCAAAGACGCCGAGTCCTGCTGCCATTGGTCCTTGGCGTGTCAAACTTGGAGACAGACACCATCATGGTTCCTCTCCATCTGCTGGTTGCATCAGAAGCTGTTCCTGTAAATGCTAATTCATAACCTTTCATCAAGTTGCTTTGAAAAAACACCACTTTCTGTTGCTGACTATTTAAAAGATCAATTTAGCAATGGTTAGACTGCCCGTTTTTTATATCTGTTCCCCCACAAGCAGAGTCCGTGAACAGTGCTGAGTTTCTGAGAGGTGGTCCTTCTCCAATAGCTTACTTGACAGCATGGCTGGCTGGCTCTTCCTCACCTCCTAGCTGGGATGAATGACCGGGGCAATAGAAACAAGTGCAGTGCTGTCAGACCAAGAAGCAAATCTCGGGGTCCTCCAGCGTTGTGCTGTTTGCGCACCCACTGCTGTGTGCCTGGCTCGACCTTGCTGGGTAGCTTCTTTAGGTTTTAACCTCTCATGAACTTTTGATTTTAATATCTCATGAGATGACACGGTCCTCATCTTCAGCAGGTCCATAAGCCAGCTGTGTAACTTAGAAGTAGCCTATTAGTAAGTAGAAAAACAATTTATGGCTGGAAATTTTGCTGGGTATAATGGCCTGTTTCCCCAGCTCCCCCTTTTCCCCACAGTTATTTCCCAAGGTAGCCCTGTATTTTTTGTCTATAAGTCCTGAGCCTCTGGGAGCCTCCTGCTAATCACCTCTCTCACTGACGAGCCCAGAAGAGGATTTTCTTAACCAGCCGCCCAGTCCACTGCTCACTGCTGGGGGCACGGGGATGTAGCAATGAAGGGTGAGTAATGGATGAAAAACCTAGATGATGGTGTTTGCCTCCCCAAAACTATTAACGTGAACAGGCTACAGGTGCACCCCGGCCTCTGTTCCTCTCCTCATGATCTGCCGTCTCCCTCGTCGGGTGCTGGGATCCATGACCCTGCTTGGGCGTTCACCGTGAGAGCAATGAGGCTTTATGCGTTTATTCAACTATAACAGCCCGTGTAAAGGATGCTTAAGTAAAGGCTGCGTGTTACCTGCCCTGTGTGTCTGCCTGGGGTCCAGATTTTTAAACATCCTATTTCTTTGTAGTCCTTTTCAAGTAAAAATCCAGGTTGTGCCATCTCTCACGTGCATCCACTGTGAAAGATTAGCACAGTGTATCGGTTTTTCCAGACCAATTTTCAGGACAACTTGGACCTTTTTTTTCCTGTGATGTTTCTAAAACTGGCAGAAGAGGAAATTTTTTTTAAGCCTGCATACGCTGCAAGGAGTATTTTAAAATAAAGATTTTTTTTTTTTTTTTTTTTTTTTTTTTTTAGATCTTTAAGCATGTTTAATGCTTGTATAAGGTGCCAGATTTTAATTACAGTTGGCATTTATAAGCATGGTGCTGGCAATGGCAACCATATTGCTGAAAAAAGGCATAAATTTTGACACTGGCAATATGGGAACCCAGCATATGAGACTGTAAACCTCATTGCTTTCTGTTTTAATATACTAGTTTAAGGGAAGAACATTTAACAGTTAATATTTAACTAGAACATTTAGCATTCGATATAAAGTTGTTCTAATTTCAAACTATTTAGTAATTTAGGTCCTATCAAAGATCGGCTTAGGTAATAACTTTCTATTAAACAGCCTTTAAATAAGCATGCTTGAAGTAGGGAAAATAAGATGCTTCATTACAAGAAATGAGGTTGGCATCTACCAGGTTTTCCATTAAGTTCCAGGTCACAGACAAATAAAGGAAGTATGTTAGGAAAAAAAACCTTTTTAAAAATAATTAGGGAGATGTCTGTTTTGTTCACCAGATGGAAAATCAGTAGTTGTGGGTGGTCTGTGCTGGATGGGGCATCTCACAATTGGCAGAACTATGCCTTTAACTTTTAAAGTCCTGGGACAAAATGTGAAAGTAATTGACTGTTCAGAATGCTCTCTCTCTGGATACCTAGCATGCTTTTAAAACCAAGATTTGGTGAGTTTCTGACTTTTTTTTTTTTTCCCCCTGAGAATGCTCAAGCTGTTGTGTCTAGTATTAGGCCAATTGGGTATATTTTTGGTAGATGTTTAGTGGGGCTGTTGCCTTTTGTGCTTGCGCCTGTGTGTGCCTGGGCTTGCATGCGCACAACTAAAATGCCACAGCTTTACAATTCTCCATTAGCATGTTGTGCACATGATTTTCATAATATTGTCAGTGTTTGCCGTCTTCAGGGTATACGTAAAGTGTTGGTTAACATAATTTGTTTCTTTCCTCTAGTTCATCCCATTTTAAAGAATTTAAATCTATCCATTTGCCAACATATGAAAGAAAACAAAGTTGCAACCTTATTTTAGCAAACAAGAAGGAAATTCCTGTTTTAAAATAATTCAGGCATTTGCAAAAGTATTAACAATCCGTAGTATTCTTTTTCTTTTTAATCTGAATAAATAAATCCAAATGTGTATGCGTGGATAGTACATGTACACATATGCATATTAAATAGTCATTTATGAACGTGTTAGAATCTTCTTGGTGCAGTTTGTCATTTTGCTCGCCGTTTCAGAACTGATGCTTTCTAATTGCCAGATTAATTTGAGAAAACAGTATTTCGAATGTGGAAGATGGGTTAGCAAATCTTTGTATTCACGTTAAGAATAACAGATTTTATTATCTGAACTGCGATAAGAATGTGTGCTGTTCAGCGGTGACCTCTCAAAGAATGAGGCAGAACCCATTTATGGCATAGGAGGCAATTGCTTTATATTTACCTTACTTTACAGACAATTTTTTTGCAGTTATCTATATGAATGGTCACAGAGAATTGTATGTGTGTGTTATATCTATATTGTAGCTTGTGTTAAACCGATCCCTGTACTTACTATGTAGAAGCATTCTTGAAGATGTGAGGCACTCAACTTAGTGCCTTCTTTGTAAAATCCCTTTTGCTATGCATGACATGTACTCTGTATTTTTTTCCTTGCAGTAAATTATAAAGCTTTTTTCTTTCCATGAATCTCCTTCCAAGAAAGCACATACAGCCTAATAACACTTGCCTTGAGAACCGCGCAATGCCTCCACTACAAAGCCGTGTTTTCATTGAAGAGATAATTATAATATGGTTTAATGTTCTTGTCAACCCTGAAACACTGTCCGTAAAGAGTGCTATTCTGGTGGATGTCTTTTTGAAGAGAGTTGAATGTAGCTAAGAAAACATACATATAGCCACACACTTTTCTGATAAACCAAGACAGATTTTTAATACACTATGTGCTCTCTGAAAAGAATTATACGTTTTCTAAGGTGTTAATTCAAAGCTGCATCTTCCTCCAGATTTCACTGTTAAAAGTATGGAAAATTTGCTCGGATTTATTTATTTTGCTTTCTTTTCCCCCGCTCCCCCCAATTATATTTATAGACTTTAAATCTATACAAGGACATAAACTCGTAATAATAATTAAAATGCTTTTAATGTGCTTGAGGCACAGACGTCAAATGAGTAAAAAAGCCCAAACTGGAACACAAATGGTTCTTCCCAGGCAACAAACATGCTTGGCTGTTGATGTGCTGTAATTTTCTGCTTTACTTAGTAAAAACAGCAATTACTTATTTGTTCCATATCCCCCCCCCAGCACAGATGCTACTCAGTCTGTCCATTTTCTGAGCGCCGAGCAGGCTGCGTGCATGCGCGTGCATGCGTTTTAATGCGACGCAAGTCAAGTTTTCCCCTTGCATGCTGTACTGTTAACAGCATTTATTTGCCACTGCTGCTAGTTTACCACCAGCCCAAGACAATGCTGTGCTGGAAGTGGCTGTGGCTGTGAAAGTCTTGCTTGGCAGCCTCTCCGGCTGCCAGCAAACGTTTGCTTCCAGGTGCAGTTTTGCAAAGCATAGCGCTGATCGTACAAACCAGTGCGAGGACAGATAAAAGCTGGACGGTCACACCGGTTAAGATTGCAGCCTGGTCGAACAAATCTTTAACATTGTTTTCACTGTATTGTCTTTCGTGGCGGTCTGGTGGTTGTGAACAGTGTCTGGTCCTGCTAAAAGCAACGTAGTCTGAAGCAAAAAGCCTTCGAGGGGAATGAAATCACAGGCTGGCTGAAGGCAATGCAAAATTCCCCCTGGCTTCAGGCCATCTGGGATTTCCCCCTTGGGTTTCAAAGCCCAGTTAAAGGCTGGTAAGTAAGAAAAATATGGTTATCTGCAGCACCACAAAAAGTACATATGACCAAAAAAATCCCTGAAAAGCTAAGGGCAACACAACTCTTTCACTGCTCGTACGGCAAGCATGAGACTGTTAGCGTATACAAGGAATTGCGTGGCTCAGCACAATGCAACCTGACTGCTGAATCGGGTGCTTGGGATCTTGAATTTAATACCCAATTATTTTATTTTTAAGAGCTCCTCTTAAATGAGGAATATGAGCGAATATGTTAATTAATTGAAAGTAGGTGTTTTATTAAGTACTTAATCAGCATAATTCTGGAGAGGTGGTATAAAAAAGAAGCAGAATACCTGGCAAAAGTGCATCATTTGAATCTTCCTTACAGTCATCTCATCATTAGCAATCCATTTGCTTGCTCTGAAGTCAGTGGGATTTTTTTTTTTTTCTTCTTTGAGGCAGAATTACAAAGTAAGGCCTTAAATTAGTATTGTAAATAATCTCCCTAGAGAAACTTTTCACTGCAAAAACTTCCTCAACAGGCAAATGTTAAAACGTTTCTGGTGCTGCACAGTTTAAAAATATCCTTGAGATTTTCCCCCCCAGGTTTATATATTCAAGCTAGATAGCTACTGTTCAAAGAATAAGCAAGTGTTTCTGGCAGAATTAACATTTTATAGTCATGTCAAGTATGTTTTGGTTCCCCCACCATTTTCCTTTTGTTTTGTAGTGGAAGGAAAAAATAGTCTAAAAATGCAAAATCTGAGTTAATGAATGTAGACGCTCAGTGTCTAAGAAATGAAAAATGCCATTTCTGCATTGGCCCTTCTTTTCATATCTTTGAATGTGTCACTACAAACTTTATTTTTAGAGTTTGTTTTCTCTTAACAAGATATGTTGTGTTCCTACCTAATCGTTTTTCTGCAGCTCAACACCTAACATTTTGATGGATATTTCTTAACTGAAATCTCAGGTTTGGGCTTCCGNCCCCCCACCCCTTTTCTTTTTTTGAACAAATAATTCATTGTGGGATTAAATATCCGACAAAAACATATAGGACTTTCCCAACAGGTGAATATACATTATTTTTGCAATTATATTGCCTCATTTTTTCAGGCTGTATGATTTTTTTTTTTTTTTTTAGCCATGATGATGTTACATATAAATCCATTGCCATGTTAGATGCTCCTACAATCACAGCTAAGGCTCAGTGATATCCGTCTGTCCTGACAGACAGGTATCTTTGCTGTTGTACGTCCTCATAAATTTTCCTCTCAAGAAAGATTGTGTGGAGGGATACTTCCAGACGGCCCATTTTGTGCAGTCCTCCTCCCGCTGCCCAGAGGCCCACCGGCCAAGTCAAATGCTCCTGCTCCTCTCTTAATGCATCCTTAATATTGCACTCTCCTTTTCCATGCAATTTTGCAGATAAGGAATTCTTAAGCTCTAAATACTCTTGGTGTTTGTTTAAGACCAACTTGATTTTTAACACGTAGTGCTTTTGAAGGCACTTGATTTCCAGCTTTCACATCCAAATGTTGAGATGGAGAAAGCAACTGCATGGAAGGCTGCATTGTTGTGTGTTGATGACCAAATCTTGTTTAAGTGGGTAAATACTCTCTTTGACCCCATTTTCTCTGGAAATTCCCATTGGTTGCATATTATTGCCGTGAGATGTAAATTGATTCACTAGTATTTTCTTGCCTTTTAAAAGACTGGAGCAAAATTTTGCTGAAGTTCTCTTTTGATAATTTTATTATTAACTTTGTTTTATGATACTGGCATTCATTCAGCCTCTGTATCTCCCTGCACACTGCATTCTTACAAGTCTTTTCTCATAAGGGGAGACTACAAAGACATGCTACAGTTCAAGACAGCCTCATTAAGGCTGGAAAGTAAAATATTCAGGAGTTAGGAAATGTCAGAATTAAGATAGCTGATGCAATCAAAGTTTAGCCCCCTTATATGTTCGCATGATAGCATAGTCTTTAATTTTAGGATCATACACGGGTTTTTCCACAGGACCCCTGCCTCAATTCGTGAACAGGATGGACGATGCTGAGTTAATGAGCAGTTATTCAATATTTTGTTTTCTCCTAATTTTTCAATGTGTAGCCCTAGGCCTTATTTACTGCACACTATTGAAACCCTGCTGTGAAGACAGAATTGTTAATTTCCTCATGAGCTTTTCTATGGCACTTATTGCTATAAATATCTGAATGCTTAACAAACATTAATTAATTTATCTTCAAAAAACCCTCACGATGAAAAGGACTGGTATTACCACTGTTTTACAAATAGGGAGCTGAGGCATAGGGAGATGAGGGTCATGAAGGTCCCATAAATTTGGGTGCTCAGTTGTCAGCTTACAGTTAAGGAGGTAGAGATCGGTATTTCAGCATTCAATTTTTAGGCACCTTGCTATCAGACCAGAAAAGCAGCGCTAGGTTAGATAAATAGGCTTCCTCTACTATTATTAGAAGAGCTAGTGAGCTGAGCTGTGTAGGGAGCACTAACACCATTTATTGCACTAATAGCTTTTATGTGGGGGGGGGGAAACCAGAAGCTTTGGGTATGCAAATCCTCTATACTTGCACTCTTTTACTTTTGAATATCAGAATAATTTTAATTCTGTGCCAAGTAGAAGCTTCTGAAGAGACCCGTAGAGCATCATGGCTGCGACTTCACTGCACCTGAAGAGGTGGAATTACTTAGAAGGCACAGTGAGCAGGGAATGACCTAAACCTAGACAAGGGGAAATACTACAGAAATATCATTCCTTAAATCACAGCCTTTTCATAGATTTAGTATCCTTACTGTGGGTTTCAGGAAAGTGCTTTCTTCCACTTGAGATTCAGAGCTCTTAGCCCTTTATTAGAGTCACTTATCTAAGCTCTTGCTTCCAAAAGCTTTTTGGAATTTGATTTAATTAGGTAGGACCCTTCCAGATGAGTCCAGAAACAAAAATGTTGATAGGAGTGTTCTCTTACTTTAGAAGTTGCTCTGTGATAAGAAGCGATGGCATCAGTTCTTCCCTATTTTTGAGATGATTCAAACCAATATTTCCAAAACACTGCTTTAACTAGTAATGGGTTAAACTGTGACTTTCTAGATGAATACGTAGAGGCATTCACTTGGTAGAGGGCAGACCCAGTTCCTGTCCTCGCTCCAGTTAGCTATCCAAGTAATTGGTATTAATCAAGTATTGGTTGAAGTAAGAAAGTAGTTTTCAGATGAGTCTTCATAGACTGGCCTCAAAGCTCCTGCTTGGGCTTGTTTGTGTCATCTCCCTCAGATCCAGTAAATATGTAACTGTATGCCAACTAGCACTGCTTCTGCAGTGTGTCCCCGGGTAAGGGGAAAACCTTAAAAAAAACTTAAAATGAACACACAAACAAACAAACAAAAACCCTCCCAGGTTCCCACAGAGGATAATCTTCCTTATCCAGTCATGATTCATGTCTGTCCCATAAAACATCTCTGCGAGAATGTATTATTGAAGACAGTTTCATAAGCTGTGTGCCCTGAGGGCTGAATTTGGATTACACAGAAACATGAACTTGGCTGTTTCCTAACTTTTTGTTAGTTTGCCTTGCAGTCTTAGCAGTAGTATTTTAATCTGGTTTTCGCAGGTTGCTAAGAGGGTGTCGTAGCCTGAAATGATACTGGATCCCACATGGTTTGGCAGCATGGCTTGTGAGCTGGAGAGCACCGAGCCATGGTGGGCAACATGCAGGTAGTACTGCAATATTGCGCATATCTATATGCATATGGCACCAAGGTATTAGGCGCTGATACAGCGTCCTCTGCGCAGGTGTTACGCCTGCTCAGTGTGGCCTGGTGTCACTGAGCTGCTGCCCTTGCCACCTCTGTCCCCAGAGCATGGTTGGTGCCTGGCGTCGTCCATGGAGAGCAAGGGGGCCATGCTGCTTCCTCGGCACAGAGGCAGGGCAGGCAGACAGGGGCCTTGTCTTCATAAGAGGACGGGGGCAGAAAACAGGACTGCAGGGGTTGGAAGGAAAACAGGGATCGTAGTGGCCTTAGGGCCACTTTCTGCCACAGCCTTTTGTCACAACATTGAGCGAGTATCAGCCCCCGGTACGAGTAGATCACAGGAGCTGCAGCCTGCCAAAGTCCCACTGACTTATTGTCTTAACAATTGAATTATAGTTGGTGGTACTATGATACTTTTTCTGGATTTTGGGGGAATGTTTGCAACTAAAGATGCTCAGGTGCCCAGGGGGCCATTGCAAGTTACGTGCTGCCTTCTGCTGCAGCTCTGTCTTGTCCTCTCTTTTCCTCAGTGTATTGTTTCAGTCCCATTCCCCTTCTGAGGCTTCTCATTTACTTCAGCCCTCTTGCCTGGTCAGCATTAGCTTTCCTCTTAGGGCTCAGCATTTTGGGGAAAGTTCTGGGGAATGCATAAGCAAAACACCTTCTTCCCACGTCTTCCCAGAACTGCTGGTAGCCACTGTCACAGGGCAAGAGGTTTGGGGTCTGTACCTGTGCTGTGCCGTGGAGCTCCCTCGAGGGTACGGCATACTGCACGGTCTGGTCTGAGCAAGGGCTGCAAGTGGAAGGAGCACAGCAAAACATTTAGATTATTACCATCTTAAATGAAACAAATCTTCCCTGCCTGTGTTGAATTGCAGCTTTTCAGAGGTTTTTAACTTGGCTAAATTTGGATGATTTCTAATGAGCATGACAAAGACATACATAAAATACAAAAGACTCCCACTCCTCCTTGCTAAGCTCAAGTAATTTGAAAAGGAACATTTCTAAAGGTCTTGGTAATTTTAATATGCAGAAGAACCTCACTCTTTGAAATCACCTGTTACTACTGTAAAGTTCCCAGAACTTCAGCCTGAAGCGGACGCATAGCACAGATAATTCCTGTCCCTGCTGTCAGCAAAATTATGTGTGACTGAAAATGAGGAGTGTCTGGCAACTTAGTAATAGACCACAACATGGTCCTACTGTAGATACCCTTCTTCCATGAGGGAAGCAGAATGTGGAGACTGATGCGGTTGTGTTAATGGAGAGACAAAACTTTCTGCAGGGTTAATTGGGAAAAATGTGTACTTCTCCAGCCTGCTTAGGCTGCAAATTCCAGAAAAGAAGGAATCCAAGCTGTAGGCAAGCAGGCATCCCTCTCCAGTCCTCAGGTGCAGATCTAAGTAAATGTGGAGGTTGAGGGGTTTTGTTAACAAAAAGGCCAACGTTGCTAATGCAGACCCCCTGCTATTGGAACACCAGAAGTGTTGGACTAACAAATTAGCACACAGGAAATCTGCAATTGCAGAAAAACTTGGGTCTCGTGATTGTAGCAATTGTTTATGTCTTTCTACAGCAAAAAGGCTGTTTAATCGTGTTAGATTACAACCTTGTGTTCAGATAGTGGGCACTCACATTACTGTCTTTGTGAAGATGAGTTGTCACTTCTCTGATCTAGGTTGCTGTCACAACAAAGAGGCAGTAAAGCTTTGTTTGAAATAGAAGAAATTGAAGAATTTCTTTTGGTGCTAAGCCGTGCAACAGTTTCCCTTGTATAAGCCCTAAAGTTTAGCCTTTACTAATTGGTACTGAAATGAAAATTAATCAGTGCAAGGGAAGGGAATTCACAGCTGCATTCTAATTATTGCAGAGAAAGTAAGCAAAACTATGCTTGGGCTGTGCGAAAGCGTGGCATAGGAGTGAAATGCTCAGCTCGAGCTTGTTAACTGGGACTGATGTCCTGAAACAGCTCTGTGTGTTTGCTCTTGCCAGCAGCCAGTTGCTAGAGGAAGGTCGTAGCTCTGCATTTTGGAGCCAGCTGTGCTGGTTGAGAATGGCACCGCTCCCCATCTCACTGCCGCTTTGGGAGAGGCGATTGCTCCCATAGGTCTGCCTCAGAGTAGTTCGATACACGCTAATGGGGCTCATTGTGCCTGGAGCAGGGTCGGGGGCACTCCTGCAACCCCTTCCCACCAGCACGGTTGCAGAGGCAATTGCATCCGGCCAGTGGGGGATTCCAAGCACCTCAGGTTGATACCATCTCAGGCTAGGTTCAGAAGAGGACATCTGCCTGCAGCCTTCAATCACCAAAAGCAGTAGGTGTCCTGCTGGCCGAGGTTTTATGGCTGCTGCTTAGCACAGTGCTCCCTAGAAAGCATTTCATGTTCCTCCCTTCCCTCTCCGTAGCTGAACTGCATAGGCTTTCTTCCCACACCGGTACTCACTCAATGCCAACAGACACCTAATAAATTTAATAAAAGTGGGTTTTTTTCCATATTTTCCATGAAGAGTAAATTCATCCACTGGCTGATGTGCTATGTCTCTACTAAGCTCCTGTTCAGATAACATTAGAGCTGATTGATTGAAAAATGTAACGCAAAATATCCAGAGTTTTGGAAAAAGGCACTTTTTTCCTCTTGATATTTCTGTTGTTTAAAGAAAAATTAACAACATCTTGTTTTCTTTTGGTTTTCTTTCTTTCCTCACTCTCTCTTCCTCTTCTCCTTCTCTTCTTTTCCTTTTTCTAGTTTGCTTTTGTGAAAATACAGAGCCAGTAAAATGAAAATGGTAGACCAGGCTGTGCCCATATTCTTTGCCTTCTAATTTTGACTGAAATAGCGAAATGTCAAAGCTTTGACAGTGGGGTTTTTTTTTAATTAAGTCTTTCTTAATAAAAAAAAAATTCAACCAGCTCGAGTGAGTATCATCTTCACAGTACTCTTGGGGGTTTTTCCTAAGCAGCAGTAAGTGGCGATGAAATTCCGTAGCAGCAGTACGTAGGCTTGTGTCCTTCTGGTTTGCATAGAGGTCAAGGTGAAACATGGTGCTGAACTCGTACCCCCTATGCAACATGGAATTACTCTTATCGCCAACTTCGGCTGCTTCTGTAAGGAGCAAAAGCAACCGCAACTGAAACAGTACAGAGCAAGAAAAGATCATGCCTTTTGCAACCTCTTTTCTGATAAGACTTGTAAGGATTTGAATTGGCAAATGGTGATAAATGCTGATTTTTACAAAAAAAAATTTTTCAGTACTTAAACTTGAAAATCTGATGGCAAAAATACAGGTGTCCATCTGATTCTTCAGCATACACTCGTTTCCTCTCTCGTTCTGCTCTGGAACCATGGCACTGTCATTGCCCTGCGTATTTAGAGGGACTTAGGCAGGAGAAAACAAGAAAGGCTGAACTTGACAAAAGCTATACTTGGCAATTATCTTTGCCAAAGCTAAAGTCTAACTACTGATTTTTTTTTTTTTTTCAATAAAAAGTAGGAATCAAATCCTACTGTGCCCATTGGAGACTTTTTCCAAAGGAAGAGTTACTGATGAGCTGTTCTTCTATGCTTGTGCTGGCTTCTACAAATAACATCATCGCCGAGTGTTTTTTCTCAAAGTGAGTGTAATTTGCGTGGCATGCTTTTGGGGGTTTCTGCTGCCGCCGAAGCTAATTTAATACTCATTAAAGTACTGAGCAAGTCTAATCCAAAGCCTCATGGGCCTTCAATGCAGGCCCATAAAATGTGCAGATTTGCACTCGCTGGGCAGCTCCAGGGGAAGCATGCTGTGGGAAGAGGAGGTTAGTGTGCATCCAGCTACCACAGAGCTGCAACCGCGTTGGGGGAAGTTTGGAGAAGATTCCCATCACCGTGGGCAGAGGTATATATCCTCTGGTAGCTATCCTACCTCCTGGAGCAGCAAGCAGAGCTGGGGGCAGCTCTGATTATTATTATCCCACCCCAGCGGGCTGCCTGAGCCACGCAACTGGTCCTGGCATCCTGCGAGAGACAGCTGGCGTGGGCTGGTGCAGCACCCTGGCTGCCCTGTGCCCACAGAGGCACTGGGCTGCTGAGCTGTGCTGCCTGCCAGCCCTGCTTCTCGGGAGGGGGCCCAACACTCGCTTGCCCCCTGACATTGTTGTGTGGAGTCTCCCTGCAGCAGGCGAAATCATGGCGCTGCTACCGCTTTCCACAGGGCTGAGGTTTTACCCAGCCTGTTGTAGGCACCAAGCAGCCCCGCTGTCCACACTGACACCGGGCTCAGGGGACCCTCTGCCAGTGCAAGTCAGGAGGTGGCATGTGCATCGCGTGGGTGAAGCCACACGCCTGGGCGATGCCAGCTGTGGCTTCTCCTGCCGGTGTGGAGCCAGTTGGGCTGAGCGCTGCTGGGGGCACGGAGGGGCCGCAACTGCCATCGCCTGCTCTGGTGACCTCCTTGCTGGCAGCTGCAAAGCCGATCCCTCTTTTGGCTCGTACATGCGCCCCACAGCTGGAGGAGTGTGAAATAGGACATGGCAGCGCTATAAACGCCTGCGCAGCTGCGCGGGGGCGAGAGGCGGGCAGCGGCTGCTCCTCCTGTCTCCTGCTGCTCCAGCTCCTCAGTAGTGGTGGGCTCACTCCCGGCAGGACACACACCCTGCCCTGCACCCCACGGGCACTTTCAGGGCTGTCTTCTTACAACTCACGTCCCGCTGGTTGTTTTCTGGGCTGAGAAATGGGGGTGGCCGCAGCAGTCTGCTAGCAGGCATGCCGAATGGGTTTGGCCCTTCGCCCCGTTGGTGGCAGTGCCCAGTCTGGCTGCCCCGTCTCTCCCGTGCTGGCAGCCAGCTCTGGCACTGCTTTGCTTTCTTGCTCCGTGAAGTGGCTCTCTCAAGCAGCTGTTCTTGCCAGGGGGGTTTTGTTGTCCGTCTGTCCGTCCATCCATGTATGCAGACAACTGGTGAGCGGGGAGATGGTGGAACAAGGTTTCCGATCCGAATCCGTCCCATTCCCCCAGTGAGCCCGGGGGCAATCGGGGTGGCGTTTCCATGGGTGTCGCAGCTGCGGAGGCTGAGCCCCCCGTGGCACCGTGGGGTGCAGGCCGGGGGAGGGAGGAGGAGGAGAGCCTGGGGGTCTCTGTGGGGGGACGGGCGTGGTCCAGTGTGTGCCCCCCCCCCGCCCAGGGGCAAGCGGCCTTGCGGTGCACGCAGGGGAGGCACACCCATGGCGTCCCGCCGCTCCCACGGGCCTCCCCGGTGGGCCCGGGCCTCCTGGCGTAGAGCCCCCACGAAGGCGGAGGGCGCCCTGCCCGCTCCTGGCGGCCCCACGGAAGGC
>WAAD01009862.1:55166-173272 GCA_013389945.1 Fregata magnificens | reverse complement strand
GCCCCTCGCCTGGCGTGGGGGCGACGGGGGTGCGGGGGCAGCGCCCGGCGTCCAAACGAGAGACGATTCCATACAGGCACATCAGGCGCGGGAGAGGGTTTTAAAGGGCTGGCTGGTTTGGGTTTTTCTGCCGAGGGGGCTGTCGAGTTTTTTCCCCGCGTGGGGAGGATACGCTCCCTTTTCCTGAGCGCGGTGGGCGCCCCCCAGCTCGGGCTGCAAAACCGGCTCTTCGGTAAGGGCGCGATTCCCATCACGCTCCCTCAGCAACTATAGAAATGCCACCGTAACAGCGAAAAAGGGGGGTTTTTTTCCCCCCTCGAAGCGCGGGTGTGTCGGTGTGTCGGTGTCTGCCTGCCGTCGGCAGCGAGGGCGAGAAATATTCACATTTGGCTGCAGATCGTCAACGAACATGAGCGAGAGAACTCCTTGCCTGGCTTTGACCAGCGAGTGAGAAGGCTATAAATGGATATTTCTTCTTTTTTTTTTTAAATATACGCTTGAACCATTTTTTCCCGTGAAGTTTCTTGCATATCTCACGGGTACAGTTTGTTCCCCATCCAGGATTATTTTCCTGCAGGATTAGGGTTTCTCCCTCTCCTTTTCCTTAAGAAAAAAAAAAAAAAAAAAAAAAAAAAAACACCAAAGATAAATACTTTTAAACATCTTCCAATGTTATGGGCTATCCACATTTTGCAGTGTATTCCCAGTAATTTGCAACTTTTGAAAGCCGGGCATTGTTTCTCTCAACTTATTGAAATGCACAGATATGTTAAATAGGAGGGGGAAAAAAAACCAACCCCAATGACTTCTGTTTCGCTGCATATGCAAAGAGAGGGCAGCTTGACTCTTCCCTCGGCGTTTGTTAGTCACATCCTCTTGGCCATTGTTTTGCTGTTTGTGCTAGGAATCCAATTTATTTAATGGTAAAGAGCCAGGGGTTGGTTTGGGTTTGTTTTATTCCACTCATTCTGAGCTGATCTGGGAAAGCAGAAAAAATAGTAGCCATGCCAAGGGGCAGCTCCCGAAGAGAGCTCCAGTCGCCTTGCGGGAGGGATGAGGATCTCCCAAATGACCAGATACAAAATATACAGCGCTATTACACTTTCTAAGTAATTTTTGGTTGTATATTTAATTTTTGAAGATCTTAAATCCCATCTGCTGGATAGACGGAGAAAACTTGCCCTTTATTTCAGATGCTGGGCTGCACGTCCAGTACTTCTCTCCTTTTTGTAAGCCTTAGGAGGTGGTCCCCCAGCTGCTGTAGGTTGCCTATTTCTTGAAAATCCTATCCCAAGTCTTCCAGAAAAGCTGTTTATAGCAACAGGCCTATTTCCAATGTCAAGAAGGAGGGGGGGGACACACCGTTTTCAAATTCGGAGATTTTTTTTTTTTTTTTAGGGAAACAGAGACAAATAGGCTCCTTGTGAGAAAGGTGTGAGCTGCCTAAATTGAGAAACCGTCCCGCTGTTGAAAGCTCCCAAGTCCCCAAATGATTTTATTAAAAAGGACATCGAGGACCAAATTTCTGATGTTGTTATGGCAACAGAAATAGTTGGGTGGCAACATGGGTGTCCAGAACATCAAGACTGTAAGAAACCAGCAAAATAAGCACCGTGTTGTATTTGGAAAAACAAATTGAATGGTGGTGGCCAAGTCTTATACTTGTTTCATATAACGCAATCCCCATTTTCATCTGTCCAGCCATGCCGATGGTGCCTTAACGAAGGTGCCAGCAAGGCATTGCAATATTTATTGCCCTTAAATGCGACCTGAGATTTCAGTTTGTTATTTTTGCCGTTGACATACTGGAAGAAGGATGTTTCCGTATGTTTTATATTTACTCCTTCTTCAGTGCCTCCAACTTTTTTTTTTTTTTTTTTTTGCTGCCTTTCTCTAGCAACACGTGCTCCAATCCCTTTTTGTCCCTGCGCTCCCTACCTCGCCTGCTGCAGGACCGTCGGCAATCCCCCCGTTAAAACAGCCGAATGTGCTCCTCTTAAACCTCTGCGATATTAAAATTTCGCCACCGCTTTCATTTCGCTCTAGTTGAGGGAGCCCTGAAACCGCAGCCCCATCTCCCCCAGTTTAGAAAGAGCCAAAGTATTTGGGAAGCTTGCGGGTCCCTACTGTAACACGCTTCAGGGACCTTTTGTACAGCAGCCGAACGGGATGAATTTGCCAAGTTTCAAATTTCAGGGGCAGGCAAGACATTTGTAAGTCGGTGTTTTTGTTATTCTGGAAAAGTTCTTTGATTTGCGGGCTTTTTTTTTTTTCTTTTTTTTTTTTTTAACCTTTAATAAAAAGGAGATGGAGTGTGACATTAAGCAATTTTACAGCATTAGCAGCTTTGGGCTGTAAACAAAGACAAACGAATCCCGCTTACTTTCAGTCTCAGAAGTTTGCTGTCAATTGGTCCTAAACTGGGGACTCGATCCTACGGGACGTTATTCAAGCAAAACACGGCTTGAAGTCTCGGAGAGTTGTGCCTGAGTAAGTACCCTGGAATCAGCCCCTCTGCCTGCTGAAAAAGAGAAGTGCTGGTTATCTCCTTTTAAAGATCTTTTCTGCGGTCACACACTCCGTCGTAACGCTTTTGATTTGCTTTGAGATTGCCTTCCTAAGACAGCGTTCTTGATGCAAAAGGTGGAGAGAATAAGGGAAATCAATGGGGTTTGAGTAAGGCTGCTTTTTTTCTTTGTTAGATTTTTTTTTTTAAACTAAAAAAAAAAGTCTCCTCCTCCAAATAAAACAAACCAAAAACCCTTTTATCGAAGCATCTGATTTTAATTTGATGTGATTTTTGTTTTGAGGTTCCTGAAAAAATTAAAACATATTCCCCCAACGTTTCGAGCTTCTATTTTCAGCATTTTACAATGTAAGATTACTTGACATTATTTAATTGGACGTGAGGGTGTAATACAGGAATTTCCGTTATGTGATGGATTAATTGTTTTCCTAATACTTTAAAGGCTGAGATCCAAACATTTTTCCATTCTATTGCAAAATTAACTGCAATAAATCTGTCAGACCCAATTATTCATTTAAAACATTCCACACTGATTAAATCTGCACATTTGCCTGCGTGCAAGTGCGAGCAAGCGAGGGAGAGGAGGTGTGCGCGGAGGGGGGGGAGTCCAGGTTTACTCCCTCTCCTTCTCAAAACGGCGGTGGTGTTAGAAACGAGTCCTTTAAATTTAACCTGGAAAATGTGATTAGCTAAATAGTCTAACGAGAGGACGAAGCATACGT
Source organism: Fregata magnificens (assembly GCA_013389945.1). Classification (NCBI taxonomy): domain Eukaryota; kingdom Metazoa; phylum Chordata; class Aves; order Suliformes; family Fregatidae; genus Fregata; species Fregata magnificens. Next base: position 170,023 of record WAAD01009862.1, on the reverse strand, counting down.
GGACGCACGTCCCTGAGCCTCCCTGCCGTCCCTCCTCCTCGCTGCCAGGTCCGGACAGGCAGAAGCATCACGTTTGGATATTTGATGCTATTTGAAAAGATCATATTTTACTTCTGGCAGGGGCGGGAGGGGTGTTGAGGTTTGGGGTTTTTTTGTTTTTTCTTTAGTTTGTTGATGTTTTCAAAGTCTCTAAACAAAGTCAGATGTGTTAACAGTCTTATTAACAATGTTAAAATGGAATTAACATCTTGTGGATACCTCTGGAGTACAATAGCATGTCAGGCTACCCTGCCCCCTTATAAATCGCGTCCCGCTGTCTTTCTTTTGTTTCGTGCCCAATCAGCAAACTAAAGTTTTGTTGAGGCAGAAGGACAGTTCAAGTGTTCCTGCTCCGGCAGAGGGAGGAGCGGCGGTGGGGTTTCTCCTGGGCCCCGGCGAGGCCCCTGCGTGAGCGGGGAGCGGGACCGACCCCCAAACCTGCAGGCAGGGCTTTGCTGACCCGCCTGCCTCCCTGACCTCTGCCGTGGTGTTTTGTCAGTTTAAAAGGCTTTGCCGAGGTTGTAGTTTACTTTTATGGGTCTTTCAGCGCGGCTACAAAAGCTTTTCTTTATTTAAGATGTAGTGCGGTTCAGATTTCTATTAATCTTCATATAATTTTTTCGGTGGCTTCAACGCTTCTGTACAGGTTCGTCACCGAAATGGTGCCACGCCTGGACTTAGGCAGCCAACGTCGGCTGGGTAATTACAGCGAGTTTGGGGTATTTCAGAAATGATTTGCCTCTGAGGGTGGAAATTAGCACCAGCGCATACTGTTGTTTAACTCGATTTCACCATAATTTGGCTTCTGCGCTAAGGAAAGACTTTTATTTTACCTTTTACTCCCTCAAGTTTACTTCTCGCAGTCAAACTCTTTAGAAACGTCACCCAGCCGATTTCAGCGTTAAATGCAAAACGAACATTTAATGAGGTCTAATTTTTTTCATGTGGCTAGAATCACCCCGGGTTAATTTGCATAGAAAATTTATGTAAAACGAGAGGCATTCCCCATAAGGAAAACGCTTATATGTTTTCCTTTACGGTAATTATGTTTTTACTCCTTTCATCCAACAATCTCCAAGTACTTACAATTCCTCCTAGAAGTGCATAGCACTACCAGGCAGACACCTATTTCAGGCCCTTTTATAGCTCAAAACCTGCAAGACACAGGCAGGTTGCAGTTCACCCAAGGACTACAAAACAGTTGCAAGCCCAAAATAGAGCAAGCCGTCCCTTTTGTAGGGGGGCGCAGGCCCCGCGTGCTCCCAGCCGGCCCCACACGCTGCCCCAGCACCCCCCATCCCACCCCGCTCCGGCTCCCTGGCCTCGCAGCCGCCCGTCGGACACGGAGAGTTCCCACTGTAGATGCGCCTGCCCACGATGGCGCTCCAAAACGGGCAGTCTCCGTGTCTGAAGGCTGCTATCCTTTGCAATAGTTTTGCCTCTGGCAGCCCCACATGCCATGCCCTCTCTGAAGTAATTTGGCCGAGCTGGGCTACGCTCTTCCCCCACTTTCCTCGTGCTCCCCGTTGTTGGCTCCCGCTGTGTCCCCAGGTGCGTCCCGCAGCCCAAGGTGCTTTGTTTTTGCTTTCCGTGGTGGGTAGCAGAGGGATGTTTGGTTTCCAGCATTGGAGCCGCAGCCAGACTGCCTGGCCCTGCTTCCCTCGGTCCCCTCTGATGTGTGCACATCCCTCAAACCCCAGCCTAAAACCCTGCCGCTCTCCCTTCCCTTCAGTTTACACAGCTGTTGTGTAAGTGGAGATGATACCAAATGCAATGCAAACGGATCAGTAGCCCATAGGCCGTTTGACTCCACTCCGGTGCACACCAAGCATGGCTCGCCCTCGCCACAACAGCACAACATGAAAATATTTACCCTTTCTGAGGATCTTGTCCCCAACAAGGTGTGTAGTGATGAGGATTAAGTTCAATTCATTATTTCCTTACCAAAGTGGTACAAAAACTCTCTCACAGGGAAACTTGTACCAGTTTTGCACATATCAAAACCAGTATCTAGTCTTAATAATGAAAGAACCAGGGTGATAAAGACTAAATTACAGAGGGATACAACCTATGTTATTTATAGTACAGTTCACTTTACCGTCTTGTGAAAATATTATGTTTAATAGGCCATCCAATAATATTCTAGTAATTCAGCTTATTTAAGTGCTCTGTGCCTATTTTTACACTACAAAGGTTTTACATCACTTCGAAATTCTACAGATAAAAATATATATTTTCATTTTATTTTAAAGCTTATGAAACTGATCAACAAAGAAAGATTTGTAACCAGGTGCTGGTTATTTATAGAGAAAAAAATAAATGGCCATTTTTGGGAAGTGTATTCATTTTTATGCAACATCTTCTGAGAGAACAAGCACATCTTTTGTCTGACTACTAGGAAATCCATAAATAGATGTCGTGTTTGTTGAGAAAATCTTATTTGTTGATGGAAATTGTGGATTACAACAATTATGCCAATACTTTGCATTTGTTGTCATCTTCCAGAAACAGGGCGTCTCAAAGTGCCTCAGATAAGCAGTCCTCCCAGGAAGGGTGCGTAGGGATGCCGAGGCAAGCTCCGCTGGTCACCCTCCACACCCGGGTGCTGTGCTTGCCAACGGCAATCCCCATCACTTGAATAATATACAGTGCTTGTTATTATTCCTGTAAATCTTGTCTATTTTAGTAGCGGATCAATGGCAACGGAGGAGCCCATGCACAGTGTCTGAGGAGCGCAGAGTAGCAGGGCAGTCCTCGCCGGCTTACCTTTACAGGGCCCCAGAGCCCAACCATCAGAGGTTTCGGCGGAGCGGTTTCAGCAGAGCGGCGGCTGCCTGCCGCTTGCCAGCTTCAGGCCCTGATGTGGTTTTGTTTTACAGAGGGTTGCTCTCCTGTGCTTGTTTTCCAGATTCCTTGACCTACGCTTTCATTTCTGTGATTATGCAGAGTTCATGTTCCCATTAGACATCTGCTGAAAGAAGATTTAAGAATAACCTCATTTTCCCCTTTTTATTTCTATTCTTCATAATTTGTAGCACATTCCTATAAAAGATTTATATTTCATGGAAAATAGTGCGATCTGTTTACTTTTAACATCTGGCAGTTTTGTATATGGAGCTATGTGGAAGTTCATTATATGTATCATCTTCTTGGTGAGCTCTTGGTAATGGCCGCAGGAGTTGCATGATTTTTCTGAAAGGAGAGCCCCACAAACTGCACAACAAATTTAAAAAAGGGAAGGAATAAGCAAACTTAGTGCCACTGATTTAAAAGCATTTTTAAGTGAGAGAATACATTACCTACTTGGGTCCAAATAATTCTCCTACAAAAATGTACATTGGACCATCAGCAGAAATTGAAGCATAAGAGCAGAGCCAAAGGAGTATTACATTATGAATCCAGAAGAATGTACTCACATATTCCATATTACAAATGCAAAGAGATCTGATCCAAGAGATTGAAAGTAAAATCAAGCTACTGCAAAAAATCTTTCCAGGATTAGGCCTTGATAAAAATGTCTCTATTTGAAAGAAGCTATGATATTATGCAGTACGATACTATCTTTTATTTAGGTCTAACACTAGTGACTTGTGCTTTTTGGACATATTTCCTGCTGGTATGTCTGAGGAGCTTCTTCCAGCTGTTGGAGGTAGGTAGGATGGGGAGGAGGACTCGGTTTTGGTCAAGAGTGGCTATGCGAGAAAGGCGGTGGTCACTCGCTGGCTGGAGCAGAGGATGGGGCAGATTCAAACCCCTTGGAGAAGCCCCTTCCCCAAGACCTTGGAAAAGGCACACGGATGTCCATGACAATCTTTCCGTTGCCCTCATCTGCAGGAAAAGTGAGCGCATGGCTTTGGGGCAGGAGGAGACAGTGCGACTTTGATGGGTGCCAATGTGGGGTTTTCTGTTCCTTCAGGTGAGCTGCATAGGGGCTGGCCAGGGTGGGGGTCGGGGTATGTGCCGAGGGCAGAAGTTGCCGAGGATGGAAAGTCCCATCTTTCCTGCAGAGCAAAAGTAGGTGCCTTGACATGGAAAGCACCGTCCTGAGCGGTGGGGCACAAAGATGTTTGAGAACCAGATGTCGTCCACGCGTCCGCCCGCCTGGTGCTCAGCCGGGTGGAGGGAGGCACTCAGACCAAGCTTTAAAACTCCTGGGGACTTCGCCAGAGTATTCATGGCATTCACCCCTAAACTTAAAACCCACCTGGCTAAGCTTTTCCGAGGCAAAGAGTTGTGTTCATATTCTGTGTTCAGCTGTCTTGGATGATTTATTTATTTACCTTTTCCGTGCCAGGCAAGTTTTATTGAAGACATCCTGCAGGTTAACTAGTTGCAAGTGACTTTAGTTTGAGTGGCTTCTGCCCTTGGAGGGAGGTGCAGCAAAGTGGCCGGAGGGGGGTCTGTCGGGAGCCAAGGAGGCTGCATTTCATCCCCTGGCAGAGCTGCCGTGGGGCGGGTGCAGGTGAGCGCTGGCTTGGGGAAGGAGCTAAGGGAGATTGTGGGTGCCAGAAAGGGACTTTGGCTTCCCCAAGTCAACTGAAGAGTGATATCACATCGATTCTTTACTAGCACTGTATTTTTATGAACACATACTCATACTAGGAAATGCCGTCTCAAAGTGTTTGATCTATATAGGTATACCTACATAGAGATGTTTCCATAGAGGTATAGTACAGTAATAATTTATGTAAAAGACACGAGAAGCGTTTTCAAGATGTAGCGCCTTTAATTCTATATGCTTTCCTATTGCAAGCTGATTTTTAAATTGGGAAACTTGGGAAAACCTTGTAAATGAGGCTGCCGGTTTATTTATTTATTTGTTTCGTTTCAGCCGAGACAGATGGGATTCTCGGATCATGCACTGTTAAGCCTTCCTTTGGAATTCGCGCCACTGTGGCCACAGAGCCCAGATGGTGCTTAAATCTGTCATTTTTTAACAACCCGACTTTCTTAATTTTATATCCAAACACATTGAGCATTCGAAGTGATTAATTACTGTCCAGATATGTCTGTGCTGCAGCAATTTACTTGCGTGTGCCAAAGATCATTTCATTTTGGAGTAGGTAGTTTGGTGAGGGCTGAGGGGGTGGCAAGACACTCACCAGCGGATACTTTATGTCGGAGGTAGCAGCGCGGTGCTCTTTGTATCATGCTTCTCCACAGCAGTGGCTTAGCAAAAAGTTTCCATAAGTAAAACAGAATTTTGGTGCACATTGATATTTTACAGCTTCCATGTGGGATTTTTTACTATTGCTTTATAAGCTTCAGCCTCACCAGATCTTCCATTTCCCATCAAAAGGGATTTTTTTTGTGCCTGACAAATACCAACATTATCTTTTCAGGATGTTACAACCAGACACTAGTGACGTGGCCAAGATTATAATGGCAACGTATTTAGTAAGAGAAAGCCGAAGGATTTTCTTCAAGAAGCAAAGCTTGTTCCAGAGGTTTCAGGAATGAAATTATCAAATTACCATAATTCTTCAGAATCAGATGTTTCTCTGGTGGCTTCTCCTCAATTTTTATTTTAAAGTGGTCATTCTTCTGGAAGAGTTTAAATATTATTTGCAAGTCCAACACATGCATTAATTTGCATGTTCACAGCCAGCTGCTATCAATTCCTTGATTTTTGGAAATGAGGAAAGAAGTGATGCTGCACGGTCCATGCAGCAATAGCTCTAGCTCTCTAGCTTTACAGCAGACATCAATATAGCCTGTCAAAATCCTTGAACCGCTGCTGCTGCTCCCTATGACCAAGCACTGTTAGACAACCACCTGAAGGTTATTCTTGGATGTTACTGCATGTTGTTTGTTGGGTCACATCAATTTGGTGCAGGGGGGAGTGCAGCTTTCAAAAAACCCAGAGAAGCGGGAGCTTCCTCCAGCGTGCCTGGAGTCAACCAGGGTTTCTAGGGCTTCCCTTCCCTTTGCGAGGGAATTGTAGTGCTTGTGCTATGCTAAACACCGGCAAAGCAAATACCTAACTCGTTCCGTTACTGGGGGACACTGGGTAGCATCTGGCTGTGTCACTCCTTCCTCATGCAGTCTTTATACCTTGTACGGTCTTAATTGTTAGCACCACCGTTTGGTGTCTCACCCACCATGCACATCTCCGCTGAGGACCAGTTCATGGGAAAGAAAAAACCCAAGTTGCTCAAGACCAATTTGCACTTATCTGAGGAGTGGAAGTTCAGCGGTGATGAATTTTGCTTCTTCTTAAGAACCTAGAGAAAGAACTATTCCTCACCATATTAACACAGTTTAAAAGGCAAATTTACTTCTGGGAAAGAGATCTTTTTCTTTCTCCCACTTTCCCGGAATCTGCATGGAATCAGGTAAGTATAAGTAATCAGATAATCAGACACCACTGGCCAAATGTATGGTAGAAGGTTTTAAGAAATACCTTCTGCTAAAACGAAAATGTGCTGACTGTGAAACACAGGCAGTGTTCAAAGACTCAAATAGCCAAAGTGTAACGTTCGAAGGACTTCTACAGTAGTAACACTTAGCTAGATTTTATTGTTTCCTTGAAAATAAGTGTCCTACTAGCAGCAGCACAGCACATGCATCGAAATTTTGCTAATAGATATATATAGGTATTTGTAAACTGAGTTTAGGCAAACACATGTATAAAGTGAATTTGCATCTGTAATAAAGTAAATGTGTTATATTCATATTGATAAACGTATGTGTGTATGTGTGAGTGTATCATCAGTCTGAATGTTTCCATTTTGAAATACACTGTAGTTTCTATTATTTAACAGGCTGCTGTAGAAGGCTTTTATTCTGAGAGCACTACATCTTGGTAGACACATTTCCCATGTTAAATTTCAGTTGAATTTAATTACTGTTAGTAATTACTGACTGGCGGTCACTGTTGCAAAATTGAAAATTAATGTTGCAAAATTAATATTAAACAGCTAATGTACAAGATTAAAAAAAGAAATGCTCTTTTGAAGAGGGAGGTGGCTCAGCACCAGAGCTCAGTGCTGCATCCCAGCACTGCTTCTGGAGCAGTGGACATCACCTCTTTCACATCCAAATTTTGCTCCCTGCTTACAACACAGTCTAGGAGGTCTTACAGTAATTATATGAAGTTGTGGCAGTGCTTTGACGTTTGCTTTTGGTTTATGATTTAATAAGGCAGGAGAAGGCTGAGCGGGCTCTGATTTTTAGGAGGAGAGATTTATTGGCTTTCTGGGGCAGGGAGTTCGAGTTACTGTGTGTTTCCTCTCTCTTGCTGGTGATATTGGTATCTAGCACGACGTTTTTCAGACAGGCTAAGAGTGCTATAATTAGGAAGGATTTTTTCTGTCCTTTCTGGTTTGTACTCTACCATATACTAAGAGCTGTGTACGATGACACCTTCTGTAGCATTGAAGTGTTCAGGTAATTTTTATGTAAGTTATAAACCTGAAGTTCATATAAAAAGAACTGATAAGCCCTTAACCTGAGCCCCACTATAAAAAATAACCGCCGTGCATTGTTAGTACTAGATTAGAATAATCCTGGTTAGTATTTTCTTTTTTTTTTTTTTCCTTTGATAAATAATTCAGCTTGATAGCAGCTCTATAAGCTGTTAATAACAAGCATCATAACTTTCCATTAAAGTCAGTCCTGGTGGTGTGGTGGGAGTTGATCCCTTCACTAAGGAGGTTCAGGTCTCTCTTCAGCTTGCTCCTGGGTATAATAATACCTAAGTTTCAGTAGCCCATTAAATGGCTGTACTAAGTATCAGCAGTTACTTCTGCACCTCCTAGGTGCCCCTAAAATGTAATAGCCAGAGTTTCTTAGATAATGAAAGTGCAAGTTTGGTGGGATTTTTTTGTTGTCTTTTTGTAAATAAATATACAGGGAAATTTACATCTATAACTTCAACTCTGTTTTGTCCTTCCTATATAAAGCAAAATACCTTGTATTCCATGGGAAGGTCCCAGTTCCGATTCCCTTTATTTCCAGGTAGAGATAGAAAATGATGCTACCAGTTTGCACTTTTCACGATACTTCAGGGCAATTTCACCCGGGAGGAAATTACTGCTGTTGACACTTTATTATTGTATGTTTGGTTTTGGCACAGAAATTACTTGGAATATCTCTACGCTGTCTTCCTTAAATCTTGTTAGCCAGAGAATGACCTGGCACTGCTCACCGCCTTTCGACGTTTAAAACGCCTGAGGGTGTCTTCTCGTTGGAGTCTACCCCTCGAGAAATCCAGGGGTTTGATCTGACTACTCAGAATACAGAAATCCTTTTGATGAGTAAAAGTTAAACCAGGTTATCTAATCAAAAACCCAAAACACAATCAAAAGGATGAAACTCCCAAGATCCCAGTTCCTATCTGCCTTTAAAAAAGAGCCCACTTCATCTGATTTCAAATCTATCGGCTTTTATCTTAATTGTTTCCAGCGCTGAAGAACTTTCTTCCTAGCAAAATCTGTGTTGTTAGGCTAGGGTTCCCATTTTCGCCAGTCCTCTGTCACGCAGGATGTAAAACTTTAATACAAAAGACTGCGAAACTGGTTGCTATTTTTCTGCAGCTTACCTTTGTCATACAGTCAAAATATGATGTGGAGGAAAAGGTAACCAACCTCACTAGGGTGCCTCTCTCCTTCCTCTGTGCGCAGTTCTTCCCAACACCCCAAATGTTGGACTCTTCGGGATGCTGCTCTAATCGCAAAAAAAGCCATCTTTCACAAGTGAGTCTTTTTAACCTTTTCCTAATGAGTTCCCAAGTGCTTTTTGGCTATAGATATTAAAGCTTGTGTGTTTGCAATTTCCCTGGCAAGCTGCCGTTCGTAAAGAGGATATAGTGTTTTCTTGGTCCTTTGCCCAAGGTAATTTTGCAAGGAACTGTAACTGCATTTAGTACATGTCATTCATTGGAGAGAAGTCATTGTAATTGCATTTGATCACAATCAGTTTATGGCTCTTTTATCATGTTTTCATGCTGCATATCTACTCAAACATCATAGCAAAATTTAATGGCTACTGTTTTACTTCTGCGTAAAAGCATTTTATGGCCTTTTTGTGCAGCAGACATCAGGTTTCAATCACCGTTGCCCCATAGAGAGAGAAAAAAGTTGGACGAAGAACTATCAAAAGTCCTTAACTACATAAAATTTTATTTCAGGTCAACTTCCCATAAAAGATATTAAATGTATTTTGTGGTTTATTCTGCACGTTAACAATTTTAGAGGAGCTGCAATATTTTGGGGGAAGCAGTATGAAAGGGGGAAGTTAATTCACAGAAGATGTTTTACATTTGGGGTAGTTTTCCTTTGTAAAAGGATGGATTTGGATGTGGAAGGGGTGGCTGGAAAGTGCCGTAGTCGCATTTTTGGAGCGACTTTAAAAGCTCGCTGTTGCCTCCACAGAATTCAGATTTCTGACCTTCTGCTGAGCCTTTTTAATCATTGCTTTAAATTTGTGATGTTCCATTCATAAAACCCAGCCCAATTCATGTGCCTTAAATTATATCTTGTGCTGCCTGAGTGCTGCCGAAGTTCCCAGCTGAAAAGTTTAATTAAAAGGGAAACTTTGACATGCTGCTGAGAAGATTAGTTCGCATTAGAATGGCGAGATAAAAGAAAATTTACTTCTAATCTAATTAACACCAATTAAAAGATGTAAAAGAATTTGCATCGGCCAATTGTTAATTATGCATCAATTTGCCTTTCCCGTGACAAAAAAAGCAAAACGTGACCCGTTTTGTTTTAGGATACCTATAGTGTGATGATATTGCCACAGTCATTTTTCATGCGAATTGGCTAAGATGGTAACACTTACTTCGCGTCATCCCAGTGCTTTGGTTTGTGCTCAAGATTTTAGTGGAAGGTTATTTCAGCTTAATTGGTCTGCAACTTGACAACTGTGCGCAGGGATGATGGAAATGCAAATAAAAATTCAGGTTTTACAGAAACCTATTGTGTGTATATATATGCTTCATCTCCTTAAATGTATGTATCCAATAGTTTGGAGGAGTTAGAGGGGTATGCTTGGCCACTTTTAAGTGTGTGTGTGTATTTACACGATTCACATCTTTTTTGAGATTATATCTGAGATTATCTGGTAATAAATATGGTTTTATTCCATATGCCTTGACTGTGCTTTTATGCAGGTTGTAATATTTTGGGAGAACTGGTGTGGCTAGTGAGCTTCTCAGTTTTGCTTCCAGGTTGAGGATACTTCATGGCTGTATGGTAGGCACTTGCTGGGAGTTTAAAATGTTCTTTATTTTTGTAGTGTGCATTTGCTTTTTCCTAATTTGGCTTCTGCAGATTTAAAATTTAAACATGGGATGTCTAGTTCAGCATAAAGGACAGACCCAGGCAAGACTATGCTGTTTACATTCTGTTAAGCACTTTATTTTTATTGAGGTTCTCATATTACTAGATAATTTTATATAGAAATACCATTTTTTGGTAACACCACCAATTGAACAATTAGTTTATGACGTTGCTAATGAGGTTATGAAGATGTCAGAGCTCTGAAGAGCAAGAAGGTTGTGTATTTCTGGTAACCAACTGCAGAGGAAAGGAGGTGCATGCTTGGGTCTGAAGGAGCGGTTATGTCAACCCACTTTAGGAAAGCAATATGGAAATGGAATTTTATGGCCAAGTTGTATATTACGGGGACAAAAGAGGACCGGGAACATGTCAAAGGGAATAGAAATATTTGTGTTACATTATTGCTTGCAGTCAAATGGTATAGGGTTGTAACAATGTCTTAATTAAGAATTGCCCTGAATTTGCTCATAATATTAAAAAACCTAAGTAATTCTTTACCACTGTAAAACTGTATCAAGTAACTCTTCTGTATGTCTTCTTGTTCATGTTATGCCTTGCTGTGCTGTTCTTTACGCTTTATATTGCCTTTTCTGAAAAGCATCACAAAGGTTCTTTCTAAAGAAAACAAACCAGGAGCTAGAACATTAAGAGTACATTATATATTTGACCAATCACTTTTATAAAGTCTGATGCAAGTCTTTAATCTGAGATCCTTGGAGAATGCTTTAGTTTTTAATATTTCTATGACCTTCTCCAGGGGACTGAAAAATTACTTTGAAGTATCAAAGTGGTGCATGGAGTTTTAGCTGTGTGATTCCCATTAAAGTCAGTAGGAGCCAGGTAGCTAAAACTCAACACAACTATGAAAACATACTCCTTGTGCAGTGTTAAGTAGTAAAGCAATTCTGTGACATGGCAGTGACATTTTACTGCATTTGCTGGCTTTATAGATCCACTCAAGGCTTGTATTTTTACTGGGGTTTTACTGTTCAGTGAAAATAATAAAGGAATATTCAAAAGCAGGTGTAGGCTATTCTAGTAAAAGGCACAGCTGTTGGGAAAAGCTGGCGGCTCACATATATTTTTAATGTAAAATGGCAAAATCCGTTTTGCAATCTCCGAGCTCATCACCTGCATGCTGGTCATACTGTAAGCATTTGTTCAAGGTGCCTGAAAATACTTTGCATACTCTCAGCCCAGGGCCAAAATCAGCCCTCGGTGACCAATGGCGCTGGCAGGTGATGGGAATTTCTCAGCTCAGCCATGCTCCCATCCAAGGAGAAGGATAAGCCAGTGCTTCCCAGAGGTACTGACAGGCAAAGCAGCCATCCAGAAGAGAAGCCTGATCTAATTAATACAGTTTCTTTCCATCTGAAATACCTCTACATTTGGCGTATGTATCTACAGAACGGGCATTCAGTCTTTGAACCTCAGCAAAGGCAGAGGGATTGGGGGTTTTTCGTGCTTTTTTTTAATGTCAGGGTTGTAGGAACCTCTAAGAGGGCAAAATGTTTTTATTTGATGTTGTTTCACCTATGGACCAGGAAGACAAGACTTTCAATGGGAACTCCAGCCATTTGTATTTAGGGATTGCCCTGAGGATTTGTGCTGGATAGGTCTCAAAAAACCTGTCACCACATCTTCATCAAACATTGTCACCAGCTTCCAGTAGTCTGCCTTTACTTTCACCTCATGGCAGTAAGATTTTTAGTTTTGTCTGTCAAAGATCTCCATATATAGTATTTTATATGAGCTTCTGATTATACTCCAAACCCTGCTTCAATAAGTTTTACCCTGTACAAAACCTATATATATTCTTTTGTGTTGACTGTGATAATCTGCCCTACACCTTTTCTAGCAAAGGCAACCCATAAAATCAGAGGTGTTGGTCATCCTCATTAACTCCCTTTCAGCTCTTCTGGATTTGTTGCTCTTGATACTTTCTAGCTATAGTGTCTGTCTGACTGAGAGCAGCTGTTTTTTACAGAAAACCTCTGGTCCAGCCAAATTTACGGCAAATAAGTAGCCTGGAATGTGAAAAGACAGTGTCTTCTGCAGACAGCTAATTAGTTTCTTTTTGAATGACAGAAAAGTTTCTGTATCACTTTTTCTGAAAGAGTGTGGGAAGTCTCATGTATGATATTGAAGGAGGAGAAAGTGCAATGGTATCTCCATTCAGTCATGTCCTAAGGTACAATTACATGGAGGCCTGATCCTAAATTATAAAACCCAATTGCCCTTTTCCAAAAGAAAAGCCCATGCTTATGGGTTTTTTGGCTCTGCAGCTGCATGCAGAAATCCGTAGGGTTGTCATACACCAGGGACCAGTTAGAAATAATTGATAATACACTGGAGTAGTAACGATGCTTGAGAAATGAGACCATCACCATCTTTAAGCAAAACTCAATTCCGAGTTTTCCTGCCAAGGTCATCTTTTCTTTGTCCACTACTTCACAAGAAAAGCAAGTGTTGAGAGGAGCTGGCAATCAGAGCTCCATTCATCTCAAACTTGGGCTTTGTCCGCGCTGGCCTTTGTCCAGCTTGAAGTACCTTTGGAACCAGCATGTCTCCTTTGCATCCTTCTGCCCCAAACCAAAACATCCTCCAAAAAAGTCACAACACAATCAAGTTGTTACATGTCTATGAAGTTTAATTTACACCAATGCGAGATAAGAAGTCAGCTGTTCTATTCATCTTGCCTAAAATCAGAAAGGAGGATTTAAAGCTTCCAAATCATGCATTTCACAACAACGTCCAGTAGCCATCTGATGATCTGGACAGCCTTCTAACGGCATCCCTACCTAACGCCGTGCCCTCCTGAGCAAGGACCAGAGCTGTCTAGCAGTGCTGCTGGCTGGGACGTGCTCCTTGGTGCAGTGTTAGCTAACAGATGCAGCTTCTGAGAGGAGTCCTCCAAGTTGCAAGAGATGGGTAGAATACCTGATGAAGAGTATTGTCACAAAAGGTTGTTGAGGAAATAAACTTATAGCTATCCTATCTGTTTCATAGGCAGCACTGAAAAATCAAAACCAATTACTCCAGAATTATGGGGCCTGAGTTCATCTCTAACTGACATGATGTGCTAAGAAGCCTACAATACTCAAAAGCCATCAATATCTGACTACAGCTTCTTGATATTGCCAATGATACACTGACATTCACGTTTTCACCCAAAAATTGTGAAATGTGCATAATGCATCACATATTACCTCAATAATACTGCAACTTTTACGCAGCTAGGAAAGTATATTTATAGTGTTCAAGCTATAGCGTATCATGTTTTATAGCATCAAGTGTTTTGTCATTAACATGATCATTTCAGTTTTTCTCAAGCTGACTGAGAAACTTCCAGAATTAAATAACATGGAAAGGTAGCAGGTAATGTCCATGGCCTAATCTGTCCTTAATCCCCAAATTTTTATTGTATGAGTCTCAGCGTAGTTTGCCAGGAGCTCAAGTGCTACACAGGGTTTTCAGAGAAAAGTAATGGTAATTCATCTTTAATATGGGCATATAAAATGACCCAAAGCACAGACTGCAGAGGTGAAAAATCCGTATCAAAGAGGAGGTTTGCTGCACTTCTGTTTCGAAACAGGACGCTGCATTTGGAAGTCATAGCATTGACTTCCTTGGGTCCATAATTTATATGAATTAGATTTCCTGAGCTTCTTTGATTTTTTTTTTTTTAAGTACCATTTACAAACCTTCTGCGAAGGCCATATTTATGAAATACTGACTTATACTATAGGATACAGGCTCAAGGCCAAGGACTTGCTCAGTTTTCCTCCTCTGCTATCCCATGCATGTTTATACTGACCTGTTGGGAAATGTATGGTGATAGTTATTGCTATATGACAATAGAGAATAACTTTTCTCATACAGTTAATCCAAAATGACGTTTCTGTAATTTTTAACAACAGTGTAAGCGTGTGCATCTGTATTTGCATATTTAATTAAATTACTAGAAAATTCTTGCCCTTGATTTGCGATAGGTAGCAAACACATCTGAATAACAGAAGAAATAATAGTATCATTACATTAGCTTTATTAGATTTTTCAGGTTTAAAGATGTAAATAGATTATGATTTCATTTACTAGATTATGATTTTATTATTTATTTCTCTTTAATTGAGATATATTTGGAAGTGTGCAGAGACTGAATCGAATTTTCATTACGTACCTGGTCAGGGACCGGGCTAAATGATTCTTTAAGCGGTTTGGAAAAAAAATGCTCATTGAAGACTTGTTAAGTCGTGTGAGAATATGCATTAAATGCTTATCTCTCCTGTGGGTATGTAGGTATCAGCTACTTCGTTTACTGTGTGAGGTTTAATGCTTTTCTTCTAATTTCTAATGAACTTTACCACCAGACTACTTGATCATGACTAAGCCTATGAACAATGCAAATGGAATTGCCCCCTGATGGTGAGGAATGGGGCCCAGATGGCCCTTAAAAGGTGATAATTAGGAAATATAGCATATCTGAGTAGCTAGAAAGAGAGAAATTTGTTGAAGACAGTCAATCTGTTTGAAGCAATGGTCTTTCCCTTAATTATATAGATTTTCATTTAAGGCTGCTTTAAAGTAAATTTTCCCAGAAAATTTTATTTGCAGCTGGAAACTAGGAACCACTGATTCTGCTTCTCCCTCTTTTAAATTCTCTGTGGAACCTTTTCGTCTCATGTTGTCTTCAAAATATGAGTGACAGGCTGGCTGTGTACGTTGTGGCAGTATTTGGGGTTGTAGGTATTCTTCTGCTGCAAAACGGCAACAAAATGAGAAGCACCAGATGTAGATACTGGTATGTTGTAAAACACATGTATTAGTAGAAGTCAACTGTAAGCTCTATCGGATGAGGATTTCCTTGCTTCTGGAAAGATTTGTCACTGTTTTGAGAGTTTCATTGCCTTTTGGGGGTTTCATAAAGCTCAGACTTTTATTTCTCTATTTAACTTTATAACTTTATTAAAACACTGCAATTTGGATATATATTGTTGCTTTATGTTATAGCTCAGATGCTAATGAAATAGTACCACAGGTCATTTAAGGCTTGCCATTGTAGCTCTCCTTTTACAGCTGCCTTATGAAACGAGGTTTTATGTTGATTGTATTTGCTGTGTTGTGAGAAAAACGCCAGTGGGGAAGGGACATCCGTATTGCTAGCTTCTGGGAGGATATTAAGGGGAAAAGAGAAAACTTACTGGTAAATCTACTACTGCTACTTTTGTAAATTCTATAAACTCTGTACCTGAGAGTGATGTGACTCAAGCACATACCGTAATTTCAGAGAACAGGTAGATAGATAATAAAAGTAGAGACATATCACAGGTAGGAGCATATCAAGTGTTAACGTCTTGAACATGACATCTCGACTTGAATTCAAGTGTCAAATGCAAGCCTGTGACACGTATTTAGCAGTAAAATCTGTTGAGATGGCCTGTTTGCCTGAAGCTTACGTCTGATTCACCATGTCAGAAATAATTCTCCAAAAGAGAGGCATATCTTGCAGACTGTGTTTTGTTGCTGTGGGAGAGGACAGACTTGCTGACAAAGTAGGGAAGGTCCTCTAGGAAGATTATTTTGTCCCTTAAAATACTTAATTCTGTCTCATATTCTGTCCCTTAGGAAATGGTACCATGTTCTGACCCTGTCACATTGAAATGGAAATACAGGGCTCAGCAGTCACTGTATTGCCGGGGCCCAAAAGTGCTCTGGTCTTCATCACCTATGTTAACCTCCACCTTATGTTGTCAGTTTGCTATAGGTTAATCTGACAGTGTTATAATACATCCATAAATTGTTCCTCAGACTGATACTGGTTTGAGCTGACAGATTTTTTTTTTTTAATTAAGAGTTTTGAGGGATGAAAACAAAGTTTGTGAAACTGTTTCACATTTTTTAGGAGAGTTTTAAAACTATTAGAAATTACGTAGAAAATAGTGTAAGTTGTTAAGAATAGCTCTGGCTGGCAGTATTTAAATTCAAATTAATATAGTTTTAGGAGACATGTGACAGCTGACGTAGCAAAAAAGTACCAGCTGTAAGTGCGTGTGTGTGAAATAGTAAATAAACACAGCAGATTTTGTTCTCCCCACCTCACACAACACAGCATACTGTAAATAAAAGCATAACTTCAGCAAGGCCTGTGGGATTCACCACGTGCCTGACCCAGGAGTGGTCCAGACGCAGATGCCACCAACCAGAGTCCACGTCTACGGCCAGATCCAGCGTGCAAGTGAGAGCTGTCATGGTGAGAATTACCCATGGCCCTTCACATGATTTAGACGATTTTGTGAGTGCTGCAATAGCACTGCACGTTTGGATAAAAGCAGTTTAGCAAACACATAAAAGAGGTAGTGCTTCTTTATCCCGATCATGAGGGGTTTTCTACACGCTCAGCTTGACGCCCATCCGAAGCAACCAGTACATCCAAGTGGATGGAGTTAAAGGTGTGTAAATGGAAAGCAAAGGAGGCAGGTGGTTGATGTCTGCATGTAAGAAGCTGGTTGCCCGTTTATCAGTTCCAGAAGCAACTTTCCATTTGACAAGTCACGTGCGTGTCTTCCAGGAGGCTCCCACCTTTCCTTCCTTCTGTGTGCCCGTGGTGCCTGCTGCGGGCAGCTGTGTCCCCTTCCCTGCCGTAAGGGAAGGCTGTGCTGCCACCCCATTACATCTCCCAAGTCTCCCAAGTGCTGCGTTTCTTTTTGTTCTGGCTGTTGTAAGCCAAATAAGCAAATCTCGTCTGCTAGGCATGATTGCGCCGCTTCCCAGCGTTTCCGTAGGGTCAACATTTTGGGTTGCCTTCTGCTTTGAAGGGAATAGTTGGGTTTATTCCGCTGATCTTTTGCGGTTGGTTTAAAAAAAGAGACTCTTACTGTCATTAATGTTGTTTGTTATTAAAAAGGAGTGGGTTTAGTCTTTCTATCCACCCCAGCCTATCAAAACCCTTCCAGAACGTTCCATATGCTGTCATTTTACAAGTAATTTATTGCAAGTTTAATTTTACATGGCAGGAAGGAGAAGACAGAGGTGGAGGGTTACTGCATGGCGCTCTGATGCAATTCAGTGTTCTTGTTCTGTTTATTATAATTGATTGGGAATGGTTAAAGTACCTAACAGCTGCCCGCTATATTGTGCTGATATTTATATGGTACTTTTATATTCTGTCTGAAACCATAACCACAAAGGGTTTCTAAAGAATTAATATAAAACTTGCTTGTAAAATTCCAAGGTTTATAGCACGATTCCTTCAGTGCAGACCTGTTTGGTTTATGTGGGTAGATGCTACTTAACTCTGCGCGATCCTTTTCCTTGCTTCTCTCATACAGAAAAACTCCAGGTTTCAGAAAGTTTAAAATCTTTTATCTGACTGAGACAAGCCTACCATCTTTTTGTAAGGAAGTTATTTTGAAAGTAGGTGACACGTATACATGCAAGATTAATGTGACGTAGATAACCTGAAGTACTTCAAATCAGTTGGGTAACCAGTGGCCACTTTTCCCTAGCACTTGAAACTTTTTGTTTAGGATTAACTCTTTAGTAGCTTGCTTCTTTTCCCTTTCAAACAGACAGCTTAAGGCTTGATCCAGGAGATGATGCTGGTGCAAACTGGCTCAGGACCATCTTTCCCCTTTATCCAGCGACCCCTTTATCCACCACTTTGCCACGAGGCAGGCCTCTTCTGATACTTTCTCCAAAGCTGAATTTATGGTTTCATGTGTTTTACACCCAGCCCCGGGTCTGTGGCTCCCCATTTCCCGCTGCACTAATACAGCCCCATCTCTGGTTGGGGTAAACCACAAGCCCTTTATTTCCTCGTGAGCCTGTGACCATCGCAAGGCTTCGTACCACCTCCCTCACAACCACATTGGCCTGTCGTCAAAGGGGCACGATAAGCTGGGGGAAAACCTGCAGCTCTTTCTAGGTGTTGGCAAACCTGAACGTCTCAAACACATCCTCTGGAACCTCTCCCACTACTACTGTGGTCACTTCTCCAATTCCAGTGACTTCCCAGGAGCCACTGTATTTCAGTCCCATAAATGACATTATCCTGGTGCCGCCTTCTGCTCTGCATAGATACTGATCGTTAACTCAGCCGGGAGCATGCAAAAGCTGAGAATGGTTGGGATAAACTGAAGGGATCGGGAAAAAGAAAGCAAGCGTATTAGTCCTGAGCGGGTGGCTAAGGGCAAAGGAGGTGTGATGTGAATTTTTTCTGAGTCCTTTCTGACTGCAGGTGGTAATGGGGCTGTCCTGGCCATCTCTACCCGCAGGGAGGCTGGTCTTTCCCCAACCTGCAGCCTCTTGGGACTTGCCATGCCTTCAGGCTTGGTGTTTGGCTGTGGAAGAAGACCTTGCAACAGGTGGGCCAGACCTGCCTTGTGACAAACCGAGCCTGTCTGGGGAGGAAGTTCACTTGTAGCCGCGTTAGCTGTGCGTGGCACTGACCATTAGTCCCACCTGGTGCTTAGTTGCCCTGCTTCAGTGTTGTGCCTACTGGAGCACCTGAGTCTCCAATTTCCTTCTTGAATGAGGTTTTAATGAATACCCACCTGAAACATTAAAGCCCACAAGGTTTTAACATGCATAATAATAATGCTGAGAGTATTCTGGTTTTGGACTGTGGGGTTCCCACATTTCCAAGCTTTTCTCTGCAATCAGCCGGTCTTGCGATTTACCCTCTTTTAAAAATCGTCATGTAGTCTATGACTCTCAGAAAGGAAGCGTGAACAAAAGACAGCATACCATGTTTTATAATGCTGATAAATCCCAAGGGCACAGTTAGCATACTGAATGTTGACAAAAAGGAGAGGAGGCAAATGCCCCTATGAGTATGGTTATTTGTGCCCGTTTTCTTTTCGTGGGGTGGATTTAGCTTTAATGAACGCATCAGCGTGCCAGAAGCATCAGAGGCGCTCCCTGCCTCTTCCCACCCCTCCCACCCCCAGTCCGGATGTTATTACACAATGTTAAGCATATTCTTTCCTGGACATTTGCAAAAGAATAGGAAGATTACCTTATTTTCATGTCTACAGCCTGCATCACAGATACCTTGTGCTCTGTTAGAAGTACTTATACTTGAAAATAAGGCTGTGGTTAATCTGCACCCGCAGAAAACCTGTATTAAATAAAGAGGCAGAAGCAGGGTGGGATTAGAGAGAGGAAGAACTAATTGGTCACACAGAAGGAGCTCTTGGGCAGGTGGAAGAAGGGTAAGCTCCCCATCACATGCATTCTCCTTATTTCGTTTTGGTTTGTATTTGAACAGCTAACACGTGGATTGCATACATGAAAATAGGAGTCTAGGAATTCACACTTCGGGAAGGGAGCAAAGCCACCTGCTTTAACACTGTGCCCCGTAGTGGGATATAAGGATTGTCTTCACTTTGCAAAGCAGTTTTGAGTTCAGGTAGCTAATATACATCTGCTGCCCTCAGGTAAAAACACAGTCAAGATGAGGCACTTGGGTTTTGTTCTGAGGTCATACCCCGACTCCGTATGGAGTTAACCTCCTGGTAAAAATGAAGTACCTAGTTTCCACTGTCTTTCTACCTGCCAATATCTGCCACGCACNGCTGCCTTTTTTATCAGGGAGAAGCCTGAGGCGGTGGAATCCTCAGCCTTACAAAAGTATAAATGACCAGGCTTTGATTCCTGCAGAAGGTTTAAGGCCGATTATTTTAAGAACCGTTGAAACCTGAAGCCGCAGCCCTCTGATTACAGTCCTAGTCTGTATTTGACATAGCGCAGTAATGATTTCTAACATCTATTTTAGTTTGGATTTGGAGAGAGAGAGGCAACCTATATTGAAGTATATTACCATGCTCTGACTTGTGAGCATTGTGTAGGAGGTTTAAGTCAGATTATTTTAAGAACTCAACAAGCCTGAAACAGCATTTTGATGATTATAGCTTTTTTTTCCCCCCATCCTTTCCACCCAGAGCAGTAGTGAATTCTAACATCTCTTTTAGCTGGCTTTAGAGCCAGAGCCAGCCAACACTGAATTGGCCTCTTTTGATGCTACAGTATTGACTGAGGGGAGGGACAGATGGAACAAAAATCCTAATTGCCCAAACTTACAATAGGTTCCCAGCAGCAGCCATCACAAAAGAAATGTTAATGCAGTAAAAGGTAAATGGAAGGAAGCTAAACCCAACTTGTGGACAATTCAAAACCTACATCAATTTATTTTAAACTGCTTCCTGCAGTTTGTGAACACCTACCTTGTCATAGTAGAATTATATTTGTTTTAACATTAGTCACTGCTCTGCAGAAGTCTTACCATGCTTCTGCAATTTGTAAAGTAAACTGGAAATGTCGTCTGGCATGAGGAACAAATGACTTCCTATGGTCCGGGGCCGATGCTCTTGAAGTTATTTGTTGCAAATGGTCAACTTCCCCTGCATAGTCTTCGCAGCTGCAGCTGAACACTCTCTTTTCTAGCAGTGAGAGTTGAGGGTATCTGCAAGCACAACAGATGGCCGTAGTATTTTGACGCTTCAGCCATGAAATGAGGGGGCAAAATGTCATCCATCCATCCATCCATCCATCCATCTCACAACAATTCTGTTAACATGTCATTCATCACATTTATATTTGCCATGTTTTCTGTTCCATTTCCTGATGCCCTTACCTATACGTCTGCCTTTTAAAATGCAGCTCCTGTGGATGATGTTGCAATTAATTAAGAGCATGCTGTAAACTGAAAAGTGCTTTGCCAGAAGCCTGTGTCCTTGTTCCATGCCGTGAAAAGCTCCCGGTCATTAAACAGATTTTAAGAGTTAGGTTTTTTGGCTGACCATCATTACCTTTTCTAATCGTGGGTACAGCTGAGGATTGTTTTGCCAGTTCTTAGAGTTCCAAACTAGGCATTAATTCAAGATATGACTTTAACATGCTTTTTGCCAGAGTGTAAAGAATCTCTAATCACAGAGCAAGCCCCCTTGTGTTAGACCAAATATTTACTATTTGGGAAGATAATCCATCCTCTAAAGAGACATCAGTCATAAGTAATTAATATGTAATTTTCTTAACTTTTGTTTGGGATTATTTTCATAGACTGTTTGGAGTCCACTGTTTTATAGTTGATGCATACCTACAATCACACACTCAGGAGAAGCGAATAAAACCGTCCTTTAAAATTAAAGTAAGGTGGGAACTGGTCCATATTTAGCACAGAAGATTTTAATTTTTTCACCCTTTTAATCAAAATAATTAACAGTAAGCTTACAAGGACCATGCTTGGAAACTAAATCCTGCCGTGACTGGCTCAGTATCTTATTGAATTTGGCAGTCAGGTTCCTCCCCTTGCTTTCTCATGACCGCACACATCACACCAGCAAAGTCTCTCAAGTGGACAAGAGCTGCAGAGGACAAAGCCCTCGGCCAGCGGGCAAGGAAGAAGAAAGTGATTTATGCAATTGCGTATTTTAATCAGAAGCTTCCTTAGTTGCTATACATACAACTTAAAGGACTCCGCCATCATGACAGTCTTATAAAGAAAAATGCACCTCTCAGAGGCAACGGTATTTGTCCAGCCATGGGGTCATGTTCGGTGAGATGGTTGGTGTCTCCCCACTCCTCTGCACCCAGGAGGAGGCAGTCAGGGTCTCAGAGATGAAGCAAGAGATGCCTTCCCCTTTGCTGGTTATTAGTGTGTGTGCTTACGTGGACAAACATGTATGACAATCTGTGATGCTTTTATTGCACAAAAAACCTCAAAGTTACCTATATGGTTTGACGTCATTCCATGCAACTACATTGTCCTGCATTTTTTGGAAAAACACATGGAAGTTCCAAGTGCAAAAGTCTGACGCAGGGTTGTTCTCTAGGGCTTGCCTGTGGGTGCCTTGTCAACAGTAAAAGTGCTAAGTAATGAAGCTTCTAGAAATTCCTGCAGAAAACGGTGCTGCAGCTCCCTGCAGGGCTCCCTCCCTCCCTCCCTCCATGCCGAGGTGCAGTTGGCATTTGCCGCTCTCGGTTTCACCTCGTAACTTCTAAAGCTGTTCCCCAAAAAGCCCCTCTCCGCCCACATTACAAAATTGCTGTCCATTTTCGCCCAGAAAGCTCTGACAGGGCCGCAGTCGGTCGCTGCATCCAACATTTGTCACCGTCGCTTTTGTTCTTGAGAACCTTTGGGTTTCCCTCTCCATCCCCGGCACAGTCTCGTGCGGGGTGGATGGAGGGGTGCCCTGTACAGCTCCAGCTGGGTTCAGTAGGATTTAGCCTTTACTTATGAAGCACTTTTTCTCACCTCTGCCTGATTATTAACCCCTTCTTTGCCTGGCATGTGCACCACTGGTGGGAACGCTGCGAAAACGCCTACCCGGGGTCCCTGGGGAGACGCGCCTGGTGCTATATAGCAGAAGGATTGTTAGCAGAACCGAGGCCCCATCTCCCCTCCTCCCATTTCCCTTTCTGCCTCCTTTTCCAGGCCACAAGTTTTGTACAGAAACTTGGGTTCATGTGAGCACAATTATTTCCATCCCATGGCCATCCACTACCGCGGGGCACTCAGTTTCAGTGCCTGGCAGCGGTGTCGCTCACTGGTCCCCTCCACAGTAACAATTCAAGGTCTGTATGTTTAGTTATAAAAGTCAAAGGTTAAGTGATTTGGGAATAAAATGTCACTTAATGCGACAGAAACGCAACAGAACTGAACCCGCTGATGCTTGAGTTACTCCTGGGGTTTTCTTTTCGCTTGCAGGCTCGGTGTTAAGTAATTTTATTAACTGAGGAGGGGGAAGCATATTATTTGCTAACATTTTTATCCTTATTGCAAAATTTATTGCGTGTTGCTTTGTAAGTATTTGAAAGTGGTGCAATTGGGAAGGCAATGAAAGTGAAAATGGAACGGGTGGTTTTTTTTCTTTTGGAGGTGTTATTTAAAACATTGTACGATTAGTCAAAAAGATTAATTGTTGCTTGTGGCTAAACAGATGATAAATTTTAAAATTATATTATTACAGTGTGTCAGCATAAAAGCTCTGTGTCCCAAGTGTGTCGCCTTTTTATGTTTCTGTTGACAAGGTTCACGTTTTATAGCACACTACCAGAAAGTGTTGACACATATTCAGATCACTGATTAAATGTTTTAAAAACGTGCCACTCAGAAACTAACCCTGATGGTCTTGGAGACAGGCATTTTAGGAGTCTGAATGCATTTCCCTTCATCAGTTAGGCTGTAGCACAGTGAGTAGTATTAATTAACAATTTTTTTAAAAAAAATTTGGTGCATTACTATTTTAAGAACAGAGCTATTTATAATATATTTTCAGGCACATATTTTTATGGTTGTCTTCAATATGGTTTAAAAATTGAATGTTAAATAGTTATTCAGAAAGATACTTAGGCACTGAAACGGGGAAAAAATAATCTTTCTCAGGTAGGATTTTGTGGAGGTGTTTTTTGGTGTGGAGGGTTTTTTTGCTTTTGTTCATTGTTAACACCTTGATTTGTCTGTCTTGAGACCATCAGATGATGCTAAAAAGTACAAGTCAATGCGTCTGTACTTTCAAGCTGGAGACGCTCTCATTATTTTGGAGATTTCACTCACGACTTTGTTCCAAGTCCTGCAATCTGATCTGCCACCTCAGACGTTTTCTCCTGCATGGAGTTTCCTGAAAGTGGGCGAGCTCCACCCAGGCCCACCATTCAGGCTTGCTCCACGGCTTTTTATTGCCTGGTCTCACAGGTTGCTGGTTTGAGCCTCCGGAGCCTGAGCCTAGCACGAGAACCCCAGCTCTCGCTCTGGGCAGCAGCTGCTGGGTAGCTTCTTCAGCGCCTATCCTTCAAAAGAGAATAATTAACCCTCATTAGTAAAACATTGCTTTTCATTGGAGATATGCTGTGAAGCTCAACTTCCTATTTTCTGCTGGGGTTTTTTTGGTTTTTTTAGAGAGAAGGCATTACTGAAATATGAAACATGCCATCTATTAGTGCTCTTTCTCAGTGTTTGCCACTCCAGCCTGTTCTGAATGGAGCCGTAGTATTTCTGGAGTGAAAAGTTTAGTCCGGTAAGAACTTCTGGTTGACAAATTATCTTGCTATATCATGCGATAGGAATGTTTAAAACACAGTGAACATATCTTTAATTATCTCATCTCTTGGTTCACTCTAGATATTGTTGTGCCTAGTATTGTCCATCAAACTCTGTTCATATTATGAGTGCCATCTGTATTCTGTTTCCTTGCCTTGCAATGCAACTATTCAGGGATATTTTTATTCTGGAAAACACTACTAAAATTTTGTGCAAATGAGGAAGCTGACTAGCTGAGTGGAGAAGGAATTTTTAATTGCACTATTTAAAGCCTTTCGCATGCTTTGTTTCCAAAAGATCATTCATCATGAAAAGAGGTGGGGCTACAACTTCAATTTCTAGTCAAAACTCCCTATAAACATTTTTAAATAAAAAATTTTTGACAGTAGATTTCCTCCCATCTTTAGGAGTTGAAATAACCTGTTGTGGGGGAGATAAGGTCCGTTCCCACATCTGTAAGACCTGGAAATCATCGGATATACGCTCAAGCAGAGCAGATGAAAGAGTCCTATCATATCACTTCTGCTCTTGTGATGATGCTGACCCCCCTCTTGTTTTCCTTCTCTGTTAGGCCACTGAGGAGCACTTTTCTAGTGGCTGGACCATGAAACAAACCTGTCCGTGGGGCCGTGGTGCAGTCACGTGTGCAGCAAGTCCCTGAGGCCACCACCTCACCCCCGAGCCACCCTTCTTATTTTGCTTTGTTATGCTCCTGCCCTCTTGGGGCTGCCACCCTTCTGCTTGTCCTCTCCGCCAGCGGGAAAGGTGATACAGCTCATACAACACAGGGTGGTACGTGTGTATTACGGAGAGAGAAATCACGATTTTCCTCAGGAAGGTAGTTCAGCCCATCCCTGAGACAGGGGTGATGAGCCGTCCTGTGGGGAGCTGCCTCTTTCTCCGCAGACTGCCTAAGGGAAACAGATAACTCGCGTGGGCTCGAGACCTGATATTTAGTTGACTAAAGAATTTTAAAAGGCAGACAAGCGAAACCCTGGCTCCGTTAAGTCAGTGACATTTTTTATTTCATTGAAATCAGTAGTGCCGAGGTAATTCGCCCAGAGTGCTCCAGAAAATCATGCTCTGGCGGTCGGTAAATGGCCGAGCACGGGGCACCTGGAGCCGAAGGAGCGACATGACCGCACGAGCGCGCGATTCAGTGAAGCGACGCGAGCGACACAGAAATGCTGGATTGGTGGCCTCAGCTTGGGGTTTTCCAAGATAAACAAGAAAGCATTACCTCAGTATTTGCTTAATTTATATTTTTGAAAACTGAAATGCCTTCTGAGCGCTAACAAATGGAGCCATCACGGCCCTAACAGACATGAAAATGCATCCATCACTCCACTTACATGACAAAAAAGCCTGCACCCAAACTCCCAGTTGGGTATTATTTCCTGGATTTACTACAAAAAGAACAATGCATGTTTATTAAAAACAGAGTGTCTTTTAGCAGCAGCAGTAGCGCCGCGCACAATACACCAAAGCACAACGGGGGCCTTCTCCCAGCAATTGATGTGGAGAAGACCTTTGGCAGAGCAATATGGAAATTCGCATTCAGTGGCTTGATTAATTTGGAGTTTGGAAGCCACCTTCCCGAGATGGATGACAGTGGCTTATTAAATAAATAAATAAGGAGCAAGCTGAAGTCGCGCCGGCGTTATAGCATCAGATTTATGTCATCTGCGCAGGCAGAAAAGGCCTTTGTCGCCGCTATTGTTCAGCCTGTCAGCGGAGGCCTTGGCAGCGGCCTTTTGTCAGGGCTTGTGTCGGGGGTAATAACGGGGAGATGACGGCGGTTGGTCCGTTTGATGTAACCCGGTTTTATGGACGCCGGAGTTGGCATCCACACACGCGGGCGGAAGAAAATAAGCGTGCCGGGACACCGGGCCTGTCTGCCCTCAGCTCCCCTCTCCAACGGCCGGACGGGGGAGATGCCGGCCAGGGTCCCGGGGGCTCTGCTTCGGCGCGGGTCGGCCCGCAGCCTCGGGCTGTCACCCGGGGAGTTGAACGGGGAGGAAAGGCTAATAGCGAGCAGCGTCCCTCGGGACGGCAGGTTGTGCCTGCTCCCAACCGCCGCAGCTCCCTCCTTGCCCTGAGCGCGGCTCCGGGGCTCAGGAGCCTGCACGGGTCCTGCGGGAACATCGGAAGCGAGTGGCAGGGTTCGGGGTACGTGTGCCTAAAACTATTTGGAAGTAATTAAGAACCGTCTGGTACAAATCAGAATAACATGGTATATAGTAGTAATCTGGCACACTCAGGGTAGAAGCAGATAGGAACATTAGCCTAAAGCCTAACAACTGCTGCACCACAAGTTATGATATGACATTTTTAGAGGGGTGAAGGGACCCTAATTACACATCTTTTTAGGGGAAACAATCTGCGATCCCTGTGGTTTTTACTAAGGTCTTTGCACTTCTTTTCAACATGATATTTTTATGTCGTATCATAAAAAGTAGAAGACTTTAAAAAAGCAAAATTTTATTTGGAGTGCTGTGCGATTCATTTGCTCTACAGAAACATAAAAAAGGTTTATGTTGCTCATGTGGAAGTCACTTAGGTCCTCCACGTTAATTACAAAAAGTAGATAGATTACCACAAGTCATCAAAAAATATGAGCACATTGACCTGAAGATGCGAGATAAAAAACAAGACTATTAGTTTGCCACTGACTCTAAGAGCAACCGGCTTTATTATGCCACAAAGCCGGTATCATTGGGTAAAAGTTAAGGAATATTTGGCACCCATGGAGAGCACCCATTCAGTCTTAGCTCTGTGGCTGCAGAAGAGTTTGCATGGAGACTGAACAGTTGCCATTCACCTGGAGGCCTCAATTTCCGATTTGCAAGCAGAATATGAAAGTCATTTAAACTCCACTTAACACAGACTTTAATAATAACAGGGAATTTATTATAAAAACTTCTTGAACTGCTTTTCCTACTTTAGCATTTCTTCAGAGGCAAGTAATTAAAAATGAATTGAGTTTGACACCGGTGAACTAAGTAACCCAATGAGAAAGACTCTTCATCTAGATTTTTTTTTTTTTTTTTTTTTTTGGGGGGGGGGGCGGTGTGTTAGAACAAAGTCATCAAGTAGTCATCAAGTTTCCTACTTGTTTTGGGATCAGGCTTTACACAGATAAAAATTTTATGGCACAAAAGTAAAAAGACCCACAGTGTTTAAAAAAACAAACAAAAAATAACCCTGGAAAAACCTCTTCTCTTAGTGCATCTCATGTCACTGCTAACTACGCGCTAAAGAGATTTGCCAGGGTGGAATTACAACATGGGAGTTTGCTATAAAGTCCTCCAGGCAGAATGTCATCTAATTTGTAATAGTACAAAATCTGTACTATGCAAAATGTGTGTAGTGCAAAATCTGTAAAGATACTGGTCATTATTGTGGGTTATGTCCAAATTTTCCGTGTTTTTGGAAACAACGGTGTTGATTCTTTCTGTGTGCATGTACTGGAGAAATTTTTTTTCTTGAACCAACTTACTCACTCTGAAATCAGAGGGGGACCCGACTGTAGAAAAGAAACACATTTTACTGGTTTCAAAAAAGTTGGTATTGTCTCATTAGCTAGATGCGTACTGCAGGTGGGCCACTTTGCATGAGGATGCCAGAATAATGTTTGATAAGGTCAGTGATGTTGTTAAGATTGCATGGTATTGATTTGGTAAGAACTGAGATCTGTTATAATTTCATTTAAGAAACTGCACATTCTGTTCACCCTTATGTGTGACTGGCTGAGTTCAGTGTTAGCAATGCTTTGCTTTGAAAAACTGTGTAGATTGGCAAGACAGAACTGCTGTGGTAAGCTGAGAAGGTCCATACTACATGAAACATTTAAAATATAAAGGCTAAACATTATAGGTAGCCATACACAACAATTTAGTTTAATTCAGGGTATATATATTACTTTGAAATGTATTTTCTTAGTATTACACAGAAAACATCCTTGCATGACTTTAGATTAATTCCTGCACGCACACCATCAACTTCTTAAACTGGTTGATGGTTGCCTTGGTGCAGTGAGAGTTTTCTTGGCACCTTCAGTGAGGACAAGTTTTCATCTGCAGTAACCTTCTAGAAAAAGAAAATCCTGTTTCCAAAAGGTTGTCTTCACTTCTACGTGACTTCATTTGGTGAATTGAGAGCTTTGGATGTTTCAAAAGAAGCAGACCTCATTTTGCAGGTTTTATCTACCCTAATTTAGCCATGTTAAAAAAAAAAACCACCATAACAACCAACCCCAAAATTGTTTGTGAAGCGTCCTTCTGCTGTACATGGTGTGACTTGTCGTTATCTCTGGAGATTTTCTTTCATGTCCTCAGTTGTCAGTGTAAGTTAATGTTACACAACGCCTTTAGGTAGTATTCGAAGTATTTTAAAGAAATTATGGCATATATCAAATGTAGGGCAACCTATTATGATTATGGACAGACAGAAAATAATACCTTGAAAAGCTGGAATGCTTCTTGGGGTGAAACAAAGCACATATTTTCACCTTGCAAAACCATCAAGAAAACTTTCTAACCCACTCAAATATCACTCATACACCATCACTGTAAACAGGAACGTAGGCCAGCCAATCCCTCTGCTTACCAATGTAACAGTTTAAAACCTGCATGTTAGAGATTTTCTTTGGTTTTAGCAGGCTCTGGGTATACCATTATCTGAAATCCTTGCGGCTATCATTGATTTTGCCACGTGTTCTCATAGGTAGAAAATGTATTTAAAGATGCTTCTCTTTAAACGTGTACCAGAAGTTAGCTAATGGCATTTATTTTTTTCCTATTTGGTCATGGAAAACAATATTTTTTGTCAGAGCATTATTTTATCAGGAGTGCCAGGTATTTGGGTTTCTAAAATGTTCTCCTTTGATAAAACGTTCATCTTTGTTTTCTGCTCTGATATGAACTATACGGCTCTGGTGCCCTTCCATCAATCTTTTCAAATCTCCTTTTTTTCTGTCTATGTGACTGCATTTCCTTTTATACTGTTTCATTCTGTAGGATTTACTCCTTTCTTGTTTGCTTGTTCATAGTAAATAGTTCCAGTTGCATTTGTTGGGGGAGGGCAAGTATTTTTAGGTGAGGATCTGGTCCCCCAGGTCCTGAGATCACCATAATAACCTTTCATCATGACTATTTTAGTTAAAGCCTGCATACTCAAGTAGCCCTTAGAGTGGAGTCAGACATATATTCCAGGAAATTGAATTTGCCCCGCTAGTCAGATGCAAAACCGGAGCAAGGCTGTTACCTTGGTGTTTCCTTTGCAGATCCCTGCACCCCTCTCATCCAGGCCAATTTAATTGAATTTTATTAGGAAGAAAAATTTAGCACCTACTAATGGGTATTAAAATGTTTCTGGTAAAACTGTATTACAGGTCCATGATGTTAAGGGACTAGAAGCAAAATTGGATTCCAAAACTCTTTTTTGACCCACACATTGAGATATCTGCAGTCTCAAACAACCAAAAATGCATGGAGAACAATGTCTGAGGAAGCAAAAACTGCTGTAGGTGTGTACGCCAACGAGTAAAATATAACTCCGAATCAGAAAACTGTGGTTAAAACAGTACGCTTAGAGATCCTTCTGCCACTGTTTTGTAACACGCTGAAGTAGTTTTTTTCTTATTTCTGAGCTAAGTTTCTGGATTCTAACCAGATCTCCTGAAAGAGAGTGAAAAAGAGAGAAAATCTTTATGGAGTTTGCCCTGACCTATAAAAGCACTGCTCTGCAGGAGTTACAAATGGCTTTTTGGCTAAGTTCAGCAGCTGAAAGGGTCTCTACTTGTTTTGTCTCCAGCTCTGACAATAGCCATGGAGAAGAATGTCTTCTTTAAAAGTTCTGGGGATCAAGCTGAACCTTCAGCTGCTCGAGTTTCGGCTCTCCTCTTCCCTCCAAAAAAAAAAAGTATGTTAAAGGGCCTAATCCTGCTTCCATTGAAATCGATGTAGCTTTGTCTCTTTTCAATATTTTTTTTGGTAGGCTCCTCTTTTGGGCTGCTGGAAGTGTGTTTTATGCTTTTAGGTTAAAACCAGGTTTCATATTTTACAGTACAATACAAAAACATCTAAGGAAAGGACAAGAGATTTCATTTCTGAAGAACGGTTCCAGTTTGATAATAAGCAGTAGGAAGCTGGTGTTTTCTACCCGATTGTGGATGGTGTGAGCTCTCCCATTCTTGTTTGCAAGCTTCTGTATCAGGGCTATGGGCAGCTGTCCCCCAGCACTCAGGATCCAGCACCAGCAGGCTTGCTGGAGACAGGTAAGTAAAGCAGTTATTCCAAGAAATAGCTCAGCTGTCAGCAGGTCTCCTTGTTTATTTCTTCAAAAAGGAGTGCTTTGGTGCCCACCATCTTTCTGATATTCCAGTGCTACCCCACTTGCCTGGGCAGCGAGAGCTAGGCTCAGTCCCACCATCGGCTGGCTTCAAACACGCCACTCCAAAAATGCCCTAGTCCTCCGGCCATTTGCTGTTATGGTGGAGGATCCCCTGTTCCTCCTATTGAAGCTGAGCAAGAAAGAAATGCCAGTGGCTGTTTATATGGCCAAAATGTACCTATGCATCAGCTCTCCCCAAAACAGCTGGTAGCCTGGAGAGCAGGATCTCTCAGACAATGTGGGCAATAGGGGGGACCCAGGCTCCCCTGCCCTGGGACATGCTCATATGCACGGTGGCCTGCCCCTCCTTTTGTCCAGCCATGCTTTCGGACAAAGAATTGGCAGCGGGGGAGAGGGGAGGGTATCTTGGACTTGAGATGTTCTGCAATGGGGTGGGGGCCCGTCAGAGCACACTTTGTTTCTCCATCCCGGGTCCTCACAAAGAGCTGCTGAGGACGGAGGACACTGCAATACAATAAGAAGGGTTAAAAGCCTCCTTAACTGCAATTATCTTAAATTGCTAAGACGGAATCCTTGTGATGTAGCTGTAGCTTTTAAAGTGCAAGTTGTTTGGGTAACTTCTATAGTCAGTAAAGGGAGAGAGGCGCATCTGGAGGGCAGGTCCTCCAACCGAAAGATACCAGGCTTGCTTGCTAGATTACTTGTTCTTTGGAAGTATCTGATTCTCTTGGTTGATAGTAGGGATCACCTACGCAAGTAATGTTTTAGATTGCCAGTGTGATGTGGGACGAAATCTACTCCTGATCTGGGAAATTATTTCAGCTGAAAAAGTCGTGATGCCACTGAAAAGGTAGCAATCCCAAAGCACCTGGGGAAGCAGAAAAATCATTCTGCAGCCAAAAGTAAGTCTCATGGTTAGCTGATGGAAAAAAGAATTAATGATCCCTAAAAATGTGGATTGCCAAAGGACTGTATCTCTGAATACATGAGCGTGTAGAACTGTTATAAAAATACATTATGTTTTGCAGAGGAATATAGAATGGGCATCAAATTGACAAAATCAGATTAAAGACAATTTGGAGAGAATTATTACAAGGTAGTAATGCCATTCTTGTATTTCATTATTTGTGTTTTCCATATGGAAAGGACAAGCAGGTATCTTCAGTATGACAGCTTCTGGTTTTTAGCTTAAAGGGGGAAAAGAACACACAGAGACTTCGAAGAGACTTACCCTGTAGCAACAACCATTTTGGGCAGAGGCTATGTTTGCTGGATACAATGCAATGTCATATAGAAATGCTTCAATTACTTCTGAGTGAGCTAGCTCAGGAAGTTGGAGCAACGTAATTGCATTAAGTGCTCTACTCAAGCTAATGTTTCCTTCTGCCTCTACCAGGACAGCTTTGATATGTCTGATGGCATTACATTAGGTGTGTCAACTTGCCTAATGCACAGAGTAATGCGCAATGGCTAAATAACGGGAAGGCCCACACTGGTGCCATGAAAAGAAGCAACTTAGTGCTTCCGACACTGCATTCTTAAACTCGCTTACCTACAGCAGAGAAACATCACGTGTGTGTTTGCGGGTGCTGTATAAAATCCATATAATCTATTTCATATAATGTCAGGCATAAAGTAGGGCCTTGGAGTAGGATTAAATCGGAAAGAAAAAGGAACAAAAGTGGGATCATTTGGCCTCCTAAGGCCCTTAAGGGAACAGAAAACGAGTCTAACAATGCGATGATTGTAGCTCCAAGTTGCCTCCTCGACGTGACACCTTTGTGGGGCTCCCTCCTGCCCGCACAGGGTGCACCTGTGAGCCGGGGTATTTGCCTGCACACCCCGCTGAAGGCAGCCTTGGGTGCGCCTGGCACCAGCGCCACTCCGAAATTACAACTCACTGGGATAAAATGGAGAGCGGTGCATTTCTTTAAGGGTAGAGAAGCCCAGAGGATAATGGAGTCATTTAACTGCCTTGCCTGGCTTGATGTATGAAGGTGGATTCACGAGTAGTTCCCATAACATTTTGCTGGTGGTTTAATCATTACCGAGAGAAAAACCTAAAGAATGCGGAGAACAGGACACTGCGCTTGTGGGGTTTTTTTCGGGGTGGTGTTTTCTTCTGTTTTTAAGAAATGCATGTCTTTGATGAGGTATGGCTGCAGGCTACCGTTTTACATTTTATGTCGGCTACCTTTTGTCAGCAGCTCATTATTGATGCTGTATTCTGTTTTAATTCACACTTCTCTGCTAATCAATTACAGCGTTTATCCATTAATCAGGTATTCTGACAGGGTCAATAACTGCTTTGCAGTTTTGTGGGATGTTGCACGTTATCAAGCAAGTAGCAACAGTCGGTGGATTAGTTTAGCACGGCGTTGTTTTCGCAGGCTGGTGGACGTTCAGGGGAGTAAACACCTAGTGAGGCTTCTGGCAATTACTCGGGTTTTTTGGATTCCTTGTCAAAAACCTCATCTGTTTGCAAAATTCATCCTCACTGGTGGGTGTGCGAGAGCACGTGCATGAATGCGTGCGCTCACGGATGTAAGCCTGCATGCACCCATGTGTGCCTGCCTTCCCCCATCTGTCTGTGTACAAATAGATGTAGGTACCCTATAGTCTAAATACCTACCTTGTAAAACGGGCCAGTTCCGCTCTACGCCTTGTAACAGCTATACTGGTGGTAAATGATCACAAGCATTAAAGGTTTTTTTTTTTTTTTCATTTTAGCAAGTGGTATAGATAACAGAGGGGGCAACATTTAATTGGACAGTTACAGTTTTGGTAGTTAAGTTACCATCTATAATGATGGTAACAGGTTTCAATTATCTTTTTTATGACAGATGTACCAACATTTAATTGTTTCTCGTCAAGTGTGGAAAGAAAAGACACTTCTGTAGATTTTTCAATTCTTCTACATGTCACTTAGCTGTCTGCACCATTGTTTGAGCTCCTTTCTCTCATCCTTTTTGCAGCAATGAGTTGTGTCATTCCCTCATGATCAGCACTTTTGTTGTCTTTGTTTTTTGCTGTACCTCAGAAGTCCATCTTTTCTTTCATCTCCTTCCCATTCATGCATGAGGGAACAGTTGTGCTCTGTTGTGGGGATGTTCCGCTGGATTTCAAACAGTAGGGTTTCTTTTTATTCTCTTCTAAGTAGTACAATGGGGCTGAATGTCTGTTGCAGAATGCACACACTAATATGCCAGGTTATTTGGTTTCTAAGAAGTCAATAAAAATGCTACATTTAGGTTCAGTACTTGGCTTGCTTTTTTTTGCTGTTTGCCTTTCAGTCTTCAGTTATAAATCTGTTTGTTTGTTTCTGGTTATAAAATATAATCCTCGATATTAAATCCAAGCGTGGAATCAACAAACACTTAGGAAAAAATGTTACTGGCGACGGAGTATTTTCACACTCGCAGATTTGGCAGACTCTATCTTCCCTGATAAGGAAGGGAAAACTGCCGCCAAATCTAATTAATGGGGTCTATAACAGGGAAGGAGAGAGAGGGAGAATGGGGCGGGGGGGAGATGCGATCATGAGTTCATCTTGGCAAAACTTTCTTGTTTCTTGGAGACTTAGCTAGTCTTTGCATTTAAGAAAAGGTAGCTTTAGTCGATTTCATTTTTAAGGACTTTTTTGTGTGTGTGCTTCTGCAGGTACTTAGTTTATAAACATTCGTTCAAATGCCATTTCAATGGCAAAAGACTAAAGACATAAAAAACTAGAGATATCCTCAGACACTTTGTTCTCATATTCAGGAACAATCTTCAAAATCCTTCTTAATGAGGTCATAAAAGAAAAAAATCGAACAAGTGGTACTTGTGTACCTCTCTAGGATGTGTCATCAGGGTCACTTGCCACTAGGTTATCCTATTTAAAAAGGGATTGGGATAGTTCAATCAAGCATTGCATTAAGAGAGGGACTTTGATTAATTCCTTCTCTTCTCTATTGTGCTATAGATAATTTCAGTAAATTTGTGATACTTTCTTCTTAGTCAGTGTTGAGGCTTAACGTTCTCGATGCGTCATGCTGAGTATTAGCATTTATTGGGCCTATTTGGCTCTAGTAAAGAGGAGTGTAGGCTGCAGACAGCCCTCTAATCTTTGACAAGTGAGGCCATTCTTTCAGCATTACCGTTATCTCAGGTCATAGAGGGAAAGTGTTTTCTTACAGGTTTGCTGCAGGAACAAATGTGGCATGTAAAGGAAGGGGAAGAAGAAAAAGTAAGTAGGCTGATGATTTATTGCAGATTTCTTTTTGGAGAAAATAGAGGTGACTTTTACAGAGAAAATCACTGTCTCGAATAACTTGTTCGTTTTCTGACACAATGGGAGAGAAGTAAAGAAACGCAAAGCTGAGCTGTGTTACTAACTTGCGCCGTGGCTGGAGACTTGAAATGCAGCAGAACTGCAACTCAGAACCCAGCTGCGATTGCATTATTTCTATACCTCGTGAAACCTAACTTTTATTTTAAAAAGTGATTGGCTTTGGTGGGAAATTTCCTTTTTCATTTAATTCTCATTTAAAAAAAAAAAAAGAAAAATAACCTAAAAGGACCTGTTTTGACAATTAAGAAATTGCATTACATCCTATTTCTCAACTAGATATGCACTTTTTTCCCTTTAAATGTAGGTCTTTAGAATTTGCATGATATATCTTTTATTCATTGTAAAAAATCTCCCTCTTTACGTTGTTTGGTGTAATCTCCCTTCTCTTCCCTGGCTCATTTTGAAAACGTGTGTGATAGTCGCTTCAGAGACTCAAGGCCCTGTTGGGTATACACATATTTAGGCACTCTTTAAAAAGTGGATTTTTGACCTGATAGACCGTAACGACTCCCAGGGAGCCACTATGGTTATTGTGTAAATCCTTCTTGGTTTTCGGTTTACTCACTTGATATACCGTAACGGCTCTTAGGGCCGTTATGGTCTATTGTGGTAATCCAGCTGCTGCACATGCGCGTGAAGCTTTTGTGCCTAAAAATCCTCAGGAAGTTTTGTTGGGAGTGTAGCGGGCACATCCAGAATTGCTTCCTTTCTGGTGGGGGGGATGAAATGGCTGGAGGAAGAAGCAGTGGCTCTTCTTCCTTTCCCTCTGGCAGCAGCCAAAAACACTGGGGCACCTAAAAGGCTATCAGCCTGCCAAAAAGTATATTAAAAAAAAAACCAAACCAAAAAACACTACTGTCGGATGCTCAAAATATTATCTGGAAAGACTGGTTTGAATCAAAATGTTCACAAGTGTCAAACAGCCGATTTTTATTTATGCATTTGTTTAATGTATAAGATGTGTGTCAGGTTTCTGCCCAGTGGGATTTTTGACAACTGAGTTATTGACCCTTGAAAACGGGGAGTTGTAAGTGAAAGGCTGATATATTCGTAACTATAGCAACACTGTCAGTGTTCCTGTAATTATTAACTTTTTTAAAATAAAAAAATTAAGAAGCTGGTTCTTTTCTGAAAGAAACCTTTATTGCAAACTGATGGTGCCACCACGGAGATGCAATACGTTGAAACAACGCATGCCAGTTAGTTACTAAAATAATTAAAGTACCGGGAAAGTATGGAAAAAGAATTAAACATCACTTGCTTGTATGAATAAGGCCTATTGGTTCAAACTGTTCCTACGAGCTAGTGATGGCAGACAGGTTTAGCCATCATTTTGTGCTGCATAAAGCTGATGGAAGGCTACATTTTCATGACTTGTGCAACTTTTCATGACATGCTGCCTTGAGAGAGCAATGTTTGTACTGAGGCTGCAGGCAGAGATTCAGACATTTATTTGGAGTTAATTCTCTGGTGAACAGGACAGAGTGGTTTAACTGTGCAATACGCGTGCCTGCTCGCAGCACAGAGAGCGGCGGCGTCTCCCACGGATGCAGTTTTACATGGACTTCATGACAGACAGCACTGCAGGATACCTGAGACTTGACCCGATGCCACTGGGCTCTCAGAGCCACGCTAGCCTGTGCTACACCATCCCTCTGCTAAGAGTCGCCAGAGGTTGCAGGTCCTTATCCTGGCACGACGCTAAGCACATGCAAGACGTATCTCCCTTGTGCCACTTTGGCTGCTTCCCATGCTTTTCTTCCAAGCCTTGCTCCATGGTGGCCATCAGCGAAGGTGGCGCAGGTGGGGCACCTCCAGAAAATGCTGCTGCTGTTCTGGAGTAACCCTTCACCCCCATGGGGACACGGCCAAAGCGCTGGCCTTCTCATCTGAGTATGGTTTTCCAGGACTATATGTGTGCTTGTGTTGGGGGGGAAGAATCAAAAGGAGAGGGAAAGGCTGTCGTACTTCAGCAGGATCTCCTGAGCAGCAGACTGCTTGCAGAGCCTTGTTATGGTTTTCTAAGACTTGACAAGTCACTAAAGCTTTTATTATTGGTCTAGAGTTTGTTTGAATTTTTTAGTCCACTTTCCAACAGGGATAAGAAATGCCCGTTATGTATAAAATGTGTGCACCTTAATGTTTAACATGAGCACAGCAAGTATTTAATACTGCCACAAATGGCGGCAAGTCCTCTGTTGTCTTATTCCTTAGAATCCAAACTATTGATAGTACTATATTTAATCAAGTTCTTTAATTGCTTCTGTTAAACAATCAGTTGCTAAGCTTTCCTTAGCCAGGTTTTAGATAATGGCTTTTGTTTTTGCTTAGCCATCTGTCCCTGTATTAATTGTCCTTTTTCCCTAGCATCCACCCATAATTTTGGCAAACTGGTTCCCGAGGTTGGTCTAAATTCCTTTTGCCTCATTTTCTATTGTTGGACACTGTTACCTTTAGCATTTCACACATTTAATGGATGCAGTTCTGGCTACTGAAGGGAAGTTCAGCCACTCACACTGCGTCGCAGGGAGCTGAAGTTACTGTATTTTTATGCAGCGTTAAGTGCTGACAAAACAATGTAGAGGCCTAAATTAAAATGATCACTTGTGTGCGGGAAATCAGTGTATAGGGCAAGTAAAAACGTTTTTCTGCTTTCTCTGCAAAGTGAGGTAACCAGTCACAGTTAGAGGTTTTCAGAAGAACTTCTTCTGGGGTCAGCACCGAAGTTCCCATTTCATTTCCATGGCTGAAGCGCCATTTGTTCCATGTGGTTTACACAGCTTCTTCCCCAGTCTTGGACTGGAGAGCTCCTGAACCAGGCCCTGATTCAGGAAGGTGCTTAGTCAAGTGATATTATTAGTGCTCGGACCCTCCACATTGTGCTCAGTTACCTGGCTGAATCAAGATCATGCTGTCTCCTTTTTGCTGTACTCTCCATCCTTGCCTCACCCTTCTGCTGCTTCATCGTCGAAGACGTATGCCAGGCTGCCCCTGTTTTCCTTAAGTAATGCAGCTGGCCGCCCTAAGTTAGTACATTTTATCTGTCTCTGGTGCCACATCAAGAGATTCCTCAGTCCTTGCTTTTCATTGATGCTCACCAAAATCTCCACTGACCTTGTCCTTTTTTTTTTAAATTACATCCTCACCTTACTCTTTTAATCTTCTTTTCACCTTGTTTTCTTCTGGCTTTCTAAGTGAATACCTACCCCGGCTCCCTTTTTACATCCCTGGTGGATGGATTGGTTTCTGTTTCACAGTCTCATCTCCCGTCCTGCTGCATCTCTCCCGCAGTCCTCCCCAGTCCTCCTTGGTCTTCTCCAATGGTGGCTCGGTTAGGGTCACATCCTGGCACTGTCTGCCTTACCACTTGCACAAACCCCACCCCTCTCTTTGGGGCACAGGGCCACCTCACCGAGACCCTATGCATTTGTCACCCCTCTCCTGGCCTATCAGGCCACCCTGCCTTGCTGGGTGCTGGCTGTCCAGGATCGCCTCTCTTGCTTTGACTTGCCTCTAGAGCTGCCCATTGCACGTTGCTGGCTTCAGATTTTGTGTCTGCACTGCCCAGGTCCTGGGTTTTCCTCACCTCATCCCTCT
The DNA here is from genome assembly GCA_013389945.1 of Fregata magnificens. Taxonomy (NCBI): domain Eukaryota; kingdom Metazoa; phylum Chordata; class Aves; order Suliformes; family Fregatidae; genus Fregata; species Fregata magnificens. The sequence goes on along the minus strand of WAAD01009862.1, from coordinate 131,376 downwards.
GCCAGACCTGCCTTCTTGCAGCCTACAATTACCCTTTTATTCTCTTCTTCCTGTAGATGCTTTTTAATCTTCTTCCTTACTGGCCTCAAACATGAGCAGTCTTGCAAAAGTCCTCCATCTTCCCTGCATTGAAAGCCACCCTAGTACTCCTTGTGCTGGGTTAAACGCTGGTTTGTTAGTTGCTGGTTTCTGAGCAATAGAAAGGGTGTATAGAGTAATAAAAGTGTATTTCTAATCAAGGCATACACATGTCTAGTTGAGTAACAGAGTAATCAACATACTGCAGCTGCCTGAAGCCTTATTTGTCTCTCCAGGCTGTTGTATTTTCATTTCTCCATAATTCAATCCATCTTGGTCTAGAACCTGTCTTCTGTTCGCTTTCTGCATAATAGGCAGCATTCTTGCAGACATCAGAAAATAATAAAACAGAATATTTTAAGCCTAGTATATCTAAAATCACATAAAACTTAACTACTAGTTATTTATTTTTCAAACTAATATAAGCTCCTGAAGCATGAATAAATGAGCCTACTAATATTTATAATATCCTTTTTGTGGATCAAAATCTAGCAACATCCTTGAAATGCTCAAGTTAGCAGGCATGACTGTTATCACGGTGAGAAAACTATTTACGTTATATCTGCTTAGGGCAGGAACAGGGGCAACATATCTTTAAAACACCCCAAAACATACCTGTATTTGTTGAAAGGAAAAGCAGGGTTTCAGGCCAGATTGCACCAGGGCTTTTTGTCTTTGAGAGTGCTGAATGCCAGGGCTTATCTTGTAGAGCATCAGGAATGTCCGGCAATGGAACAACATTTCCTCTGAAGAAGTAGTTGAAGATATAGTGGAAGAAATGATTTGAACACAGCACTAGCACAGGCAGTGGTGGTAATTACCTTTCAGCTCTTCCAAAGCTATACGAAACAGCCTAAATATATATCCATTCAGGTTCAGGTATCTAAGATGGGCGTGGAAGTCTTCCCAGGGACCTGCCTCTCTTCCCTGTTTCCACAGGGGACTTGAGTCTGGTTTGCAAAGGGCTCAGCTGTGGTTTTCACAGCCCAACCCGGGCACAGGAACCGTGCAGCCTTGGGATCCTTAAGATCATCATGGCAAGGGAATGCCCACCGTTGTCCTGCTGCTCCTCAAAAGGGAAGAAAGAAATTAGTTATTTCCCCCTATTTTGCAGTGCAGTTTAGTGCCCCTGGCTACCACTGTAAATGGCTATTTTAGCCAAAAAGTCATCTTTCTTCCCACATATTAATGTATAGAGTGTTGATGAAACAGCCCCTAAATTCCCTCCTTGCCCTCCAAAATAGAATCATAGAATCATAGAATCATTAAGGTTGGAAAAGACCTCTAAGATCATCAAGTCCAACCATCAACTAACACCACCATGACTCCTAAACTAGGCCCTGGAGTGCCACGTCTACACCTTTTTTGAACGCCTCCAGGGTTGATGACTCCACCACCTCTCTGGGCAGCCTGTTCCAATGCCTAACCACTCTTTCAGTAAAGAAATTCTTCCTAATGTCCAATCTAAACCTCCCCTGACGCAACTTGAAGCCATTTCCTCTCGTCCTATCGCTAGTTTCTTGGGAGAAGAGACCAACACTCGCTTCACTACAACCTCCTTTCAGGTAGTTGTAGAGAGCGATAAGGTCTCCCCTCAGCCTCCTCTTCTCCAGACTAAACAACCCCAGTTCTCTCAGCCGCTCCTCATAAGACTTGTTTTCTAGACCCTTCACCAGCCTCGTTGCCCTTCTCTGGACACGCTCCAGCACCTCAGTGTCCTTCTTGTACTGAGGGGCCCAAAACTGAACACAGTACTCGAGGTGCGGCCTCACCAGTGCCGAGTACAGGGGCACGATCACTTCCCTACTCCTGCTGGTCACACTATTCCTGATACAAGCCAGGATGCTGTTGGCCTTCTTGGCCACCTGGGCACACTGCCGGCTCATGTTCAGCCGGCTGTCGACCAGCACCCCCAGGTCCTTTTCTGCCGGGCAGCTCTCCAGCCACTCTTCCCCAAGCCTGTAGCGTTGCATGGGGTTGTTGTGACCAAAGTGCAGGACCCGGCACTTGGCCTTGTTGAACCTCATACAGTTGGCCTCGGCCCATCGATCCAGCCTATCCAGATCCCTCTGCAGGGCCTTCCTTCCCTCGAGCAGATCGACACTCCCACCCAGCTTGGTGTCATCTGCAAACTTGCTGAGGGTGCACTCAATCCCCTCATCCAGATCATTGATGAAGACATTGAACAAAACCGGCCCCAGAACCGAGCCCTGGGGAACACCGCTCGTGACCGGCCGCCAACTGGATTTCACTCCATGCACCACCACTCTCTGGGCTCGGCCATCCAGCCAGTTTCTTACCCAGCAAAGTGTATGCCCATCCAAGCCGTGAGCTGCCAGCTTGTCCAGGAGAATGCCGTGGGAGACCGTGTCAAAGGCCTTACTAAAGTCCAGGTAGACAACATCCACAGCCTTGCCCTCATCTACTAGGCGGGTCACCCAGTCATAGAAGGAGATCAGGTTGGTCAGGCAGGACCTGCCCTTCATGAAGCCATGCTGGCTGGGCCTGATCCCCTGGTTGTCCTGCACCTGCCCGGTGAGCTCCATGATCTTCCCGGGCACCGAGGTCAGGCTGGCTGGCCTGTAGTTCCCCGGCTCCTCCTTCCAGCCCTTCTTGTAGATGGGCGTCACATTGGCTAGCTTCCAGTCATCCGGGATCTCCCCCGTTGACCAGGACCACTGATAAATGATGGAGAGCGGCTTGGCAAGCTCCTCTGCCAGCTCCCTCAGCACTCTCGGGTGGATAATAATCTGAAATAATCTGAGCAGGGACAAGGAAAGGAGGATATGAGATTGTTCTCTTACTTTTTTATGGCTAAAAATATTGAGCTCCAAGAGATGAAATGGAAGGAGTGTCACTTGTGTGAAATACCTGGTTGCTTGCTTTGTTTTGGCAGGGACTGGCAAAGATAGGAAGCAGTGACATTAGGGGCAGAGCTGCTTTGGCTCACTGAGACATGTCTTCAGTCTGCAGCAGCTGTAAATCTGCAGGGTCACACCTGTACTTGCAAGATACGCAGGATGCCCACAGTGTGTGGATGCAAAGTGTGTGATGCAAAGACCACAAGCGTTGCAAAAGCAAGGCACTGTCATCGATAACTAATGGTGGAACAACCTTCAGTCTAGTGTACATGGGGTCCTGGGGAGACTTCATATTTCCTTGGAGAATTCCCACTCTAATGCCATTGCTGGAGATGCAGGAAAGGGCAGTTTATTCCAGGAAAGTATGAGGAATATTTGAGACTAAAAGGTTCTGAGAAAAAAACAGTTTTATTATTTCTTGGATTTATGGAAGATAATTCTTTTTGCCGCTTTCCATCGTTACATGCTACTGTTGTGCTATGCCACACTGGGTCTTTTTATACGCATATATGTGTACCTACAGGCACATTTATATGTGCATAAGTAGATAAATAAATTGTGTATGTAGATATGTATACAGGCACATAAATATATAAACATAAGCATGCACACATATAAAGAAATGTTCACCTCTGACTATTGTGGTGGCAAGCTAAAAGAAGACCTTACCTTTAAGAGTGGGGCTATTGTACTGTCTGTCCGGTGTCTCACATTTCGTTCTTGCTTGCACTCAGAGCTAGTGAGGTTATTATTTTGCATTTTCTCCTTTAAATTCAAATGACCCAAAAAAGGAGGAAACACTTTGCCTGCTGAATGTGTTCTGGAGAAGAGAGTGGATATGCCACAATTTTTTCCCAGCGCATCTGATGCTAGCCTCTGACAACAAATCTTGCCGTTACTGAGACACTAGCTCAACTAAACTGTTATTCAGGGAGATAAAAATTGAAACATACATGACAGTCTTCCTATCAGCAAGGAAACAGATGATGATGAAAAAGGGGCGATGTGAGACTAAAACTGATGCTTCGAACCATCCAGATTCCATATATATAATCTCAACTTTGAGGGAGGTACTTTGTTTCTTAGTATTAGTACACATTACTGACACGCTCTGCAGAATTAAAATGTGTCTCAGTGATATTATGTCACCTTTGTATCTAAAATGATACCTGAACAAAAAAAGTAGGCAGATACAGTAATGGAATATTTTTTCTCTTTATCCGGTACAGGATAACAGATGTATGCCATCTAATTATCTCATTTCCTTAAGTCTGAAACTGTATTCATGACAGAGGTTGTTAAAGAAGACTTTTAAAGGAAAACCAAGTGATGCCTTTACGTATTTTCACAGGGAGTTTTTTTCCACAAGGTTATATATCAGTGAGTTCAAAGAGTCTGTATGTTCAGTTTTTGTACAGATGTGGAGTGCTATAACACTTACTTAGAGAAACACAGCTGCTCATTTAAATGTCATAAAAACTGTTGTATGGAAGTAGACCTAATGCTAGTTCTCCTTATAGATTTTATTGTCATGTAATCCAGGACTTTTGCTTATCAATTATCTATCATCGTTATGAACTAAAAGCCATTTTCTTTATTTGTGCAGGTTGCAAGGGAGGCAGTGTATTTTTCTTCTTCACTTATTTTAAAATAAATATTAAACAGCCTGTATCAAGCAACCATAACCGCCCAAGTAATCTCACCTGGGAAATACAGATAAGAAACTCCCACAGAGCGTGTAATAAGAGTGCTTGCACTCGCACTTGCACAGAGCAGGGCCCGTCAGGTGCTCTCAGTGCCCCAAGAGGGGCTGCTAGCTGATAATTCGACTTTTTTTGTGAAAATAAAATCATGTTGTTTTGCAGAGAAGTTGATTTTCACCCCATCTCCCCTCCACTCTTGACGATGATGATTTTTTAAACTCCAGTCTGTGTAAGGTGCCTACATCGGTGACTGACTGACCATCAAATGGGATGGGACTTACTACCTGGGGGATCTGCAATGGGGAGGTGGGAGTTATGGTTTTATGACCAGTTTCTGAGTCTCCCGGGATGTGGCAAAGCCGATCTAAAGAGTTCTGTGAAAATGTTTGGAGATAATTAAATGATAAAAGTAGCTTAGAAATGGGTTTTTCTATAGCAGGCTTTTGCATTTAGTATTAAAATATGTCCCTCAGCCAACGTTTTTCCTCCATCACACGTTCATGTTATCTGCCCTAGTAGGTCCAGCTCCTTTATGGTCTTTGAGCTTGCCTACACAGCAAAGATCATCCTCAGTAAGATGGGCTGTGATGATATGACCAATGTGTCCCTCCAAATTAGTTCCCCACCGTGGACACCCCAGGGTGGGGTTCATCTCCTCCAAGTGTGCTCACCTCCTCAAGGCACTTAATGAACCACCTGAGTCAGGAGGAGGGATATGGCTGAATCCCCCCTTGGAGGGTGAACCCGGGACTTCGACCACACGCCCCGAATATGCACCCATGGGGGCGGCGGGACCCGACCCACCAGCTCAGTAGGGTGAGGGGTTTGTCCCTTTCAGGGTGGTGCCATGCAAAGGCTTGTCACTCACTAAGGGGAACTCGGTGGCTAGAGAGGTGCTGAGCCTGAAAAGGCTGGTGGGCACTAAAATTGCCATTTTTAGTTTACTGACCTTAGCAAGGAGATGATTTTGGAGGGCTGCTGCTGAGTTAGGAATTGGCGTGCCTGTTTCCGTGTAATAAAAACATCCTTTGGCTGCCTATGTGGAAGATCAAAATGAAATGACAACTGTCACCTTTTTATCATTAGTTTCACAGTATTTGGTATTTCCTTTAAGCCTGGCTTCCTAAAATCTCACCTTTAATTTTTTTTCACTTTTAAGGAAAATTTCTGGCTCTGACTGTTGCAAGGAAAAGGTTGAAAATACAAAGCCAGGGACACAAGAACCAGAAAATAATATTGCATTGTGCACCTTAAAAATGTTGCAATTTTTAATGCGTCACGTTGTTCATGAGTTTTTGAATTCTTGGTGTTGTTAGCAAACAAGAAATGAATAGGTTTTTTTCAAGAGATGTATGGAATAATGGGCAGATGCAGGGTAAATACTGAAGAAAATGTAGGTGTTTCATCGTCATCTGTACAAAAGCAGTAACAGTTTTAATTCATGTAACACACTGAAAAAGGCAGAAGAAAAAGGAAATTTTATTATTGGATAATAAAGCTTTGCCAGGTGTTTATTTAGTGGAGATCAAGAAAGTTCTGCTGTGTCCATAAGGTTGTTTAATCCCACCACTGCTACTAGTTTTGTGTGTTTTAACTTTGGATAATTGAACAGGGAGATAATTAAAGGCATGAAAATATGGAAGTCAGAATTTTGGGGCATTCCCTGCTATCTTTTGAAATTAATAAAATAAGATAAATTAATAATTTAGTTATTAATTGAAATTAATAAATTTGAAATTAATAAAATGGTTTTCAGCTGATTTCATTCTCCAAGGAAATAGGGCTGGGCTTATTATTGTTACTACCACAGCGGCCACAGAAAGATTCCTACATTCTGCTAACAATGAGTAGTGATAGCGACATAGAAAATTCATTTGATCTTATATAATGTTTTCATGGTTAATAAGATTTACATATGACATTTTTGTATGATTAAAAGTACTGGAATTTCATTGCAGTAGGCATTAACTCCTGTGATTGAAGTTAAGGGAGATTTTTTTTTTATAGCTAATCAAGAGTTTAACTGCCTCTGGGGCATTTTAAGAAAATGTTATACTGTACTTAACGAACATTATACTACAAATAAGAGTGATATTCCTGTAATTAAAACAGTCTGGATATTGCTTAATGAATGTTTTTCTTATCTTATTGTACAGGCAGTAATGATTCATGTAGTTGCCTTTATTAACTTGTGGAGTTAGTTAAAAAGCTGGTTAAAACAGTAAGTCCATATCAGGTCAATATAAAATGCTTATGTAGGGATTTCATTGCTCTTATAAATCTGACTAGTTAAAAAATAAACACAGATGCTTGTTTGTGCCATCCTGAGCCATACTGCAGGGTAGTATTTCTGCCTGTAGACATTTCTAAAGTTAAGTGTTGCCTGGAGCACTGCAGGATTTGCAAGTGTTCTTCTTTATCGTGCGTTTAGGAAACATTTTAAAATTTCCACCAGGCTGGTATTCAAAAGCAGAGAGCGGTTGGTTTTCCTTTAGTGTAGCTACACTTGCTGTTGAACTAATAGCGTTGTGCGTTCGTTCTTTTTTCTGTCGTATTGCATCAGCTTTGACGTAATTACAACATTTAATTTTTTTGATGTCATTGTGATGCATTTTAGTTTTATAGTTCTGCTCTTCAGTGCTTTCGTATTTACTAATTGCTTGCTAACTTGTTCTTCACTGCTCAGTTATTTGGCACAGAAAATGTTCTGAATAAGTTCAGTTTAATACAAAATAATTCTTCCACATAGTAATTCTTCTACAAAATAATGCTTGGCTAAACATAAATCATCTTTTTGCTTTTAATCTTATTCTGAAAATATCATGCAGGCTTTTTTTCCCCCAGCTGAGATCAAGCATCTTTATATTGTTTAAAAGATATTCACCAGCTGCATTGCATCTGCATGCATCTAAGTCTCAATTTTGCACAATTCTCTGTGCCAAAACCTGAAAATAGCAGGTTGGCCCACGTATAGCCTAAGAACACATGGAAATGGAACAGTTCCATAATCCAAAATTAATCCCCAGTCCTGCAGGCACTTAAGCACATGGTTAATTTTAAGTGTTTGACTAGTCCTTTTGATTTCTCTGGGCTAAGCACATGCTCGAATGGGTTTACAGGAGCAATCTCAAAGTGCAGAGAAGACTGCAATATTGTTTTGTTCTTCCTAAGTAGTAAAAATGTCTGTGCTTTATTTAGTAGCATAATTTACATACATTTCTAAGAACTGGAATCGTCAAGCTTTTTGTGCTTTGGCTAAGCGTAGACTGCCGTAAATTGCAAATCAAGATAAAATATGGCCTATTTAGTGAAAAATTCTCAGAAGTATGAAGGGAACCTCAGTTTGTAAGATATCCCCACCACAACCAAAATTACAAAGAAGAAAATTTGTCATAAAAAATCAGAAATTCTGGAAGACCCAAGGTGGATGACAGATTTCTTCTTTCTTATGAGTTCTGCAGCACCAGTATATTGACACTCGATTCCTTTCCTTCTGCAAAATATTCTCAGGCACATCTTTAGTGTAATTTTATTTTAACTCAGATGTAAATCAGAACTAATTTTAAGGACTGTACCGTTTTCCTTTTCTCTCACGCTGTGCAGATATGGATATCTAACCTGTGTAGGCTCTGGTGAACGCAGTGTTATAGCAAGGTCATTTAACAGGCAGGAATGGCACTTTATTGATTCTGACTTTATCAAGTGCCTGTTTCTTATTTTACATATAAGTTGTTAGCAGCCCGCTTCTAAACTGCTCGGGAGTCTTTGGCTGTTTGGGACTCGGACTGTAATCACAGCAATTAGCGCTGAATTTTCAAATCCTGGTCCCAGTCTTGACCTTGCAGCATTTAGCCAACGCGCACACAGCTGGACCGGTGGTGGGAGCTGCAAGAGTGGTGGGGATGCTCCCTGTATCCTGGTGTGGGCACTGGCACAGAGGGAAGAGAGGGGATCGGGAAAGAAAAGAGAGGGAAAGCATGTTCAGTGAAAAAAGAAATTCTGTCCAAACATTTTTATCAGGTTTTGTGTATGTGTACATAGAGACGTGGGTGGGTGCAGAGTCAGTGTGTGTGAAAACGTTGGGGCAAAATTAGTAGGAAGGGAAGTGCCGGATCGTGAGCCAGAGAGGATAACTGGAAGAGGCAAGAGTGGTTTTGCAGTGACATAAAGAATCTCCTCAAAGTTCAACTTTTCTGCAGAGGCCACCAACACGGGTCTGACTTTATAAAAGTGCAACCATTACAGATTAGAAGGTTTTATATATTCACTTCCTAAGACAGAATTTGGCATGGGATGCTCCAGGACAGCTTGTTGGTGATATGTGCCTGCTCCTCCTCCTGAACTGGAAGATGCTTGACCCCAGAAGCCGTGCTTTTTCCTTTGTGTTGCACAGCCCTGAGCACGCTTGATGCATCTTGGTTTGTACACAACAGTGATAAACCGAACCGAATCATACATCGATGTCATACATCCAAAGTAATCTCTTCTTACTTCTCAATGCACATCTTAAAAAAGGCTAATTTTATGTGTAGTCCTTTCTAAACCTCTAGATATGGTATCGACTCTTCATCTTTATTGTGGGATGTTTTTGTTATTTAAAATGTCTTGTAATTTTCTGTCGCAGCTGCTAGATGCAATTCTGTAAAAAATATGTAACGCAAGAGCTTCTGTTCGGAAAAACTATAGCTAAACAAAATTTGACAGTGTTGTAGATTTAAAAAATGCAACATAGAAACAACATCAGTTAAATACATGAAAGTACTTAAAATTTACTTATAGAAATGAAAACTTCAAAACTGTTTATATTTAATGTTTATGTTTATTTATATATCTTTATATTTAGGAAAACAGGGAAATGAATTGTTATCTTAACTACACCTTCCTTTGGTTAATGTGGCAAAGCAAGTGTGTCTCATACAAATAGTGCTTTTCCATTGCCCTGCAGTGATATGGGTTTGACTGAGCAGCAGTAAGTATCCCAAGGAGCTAGAAACTTTGCAAACGGTAAAAGCAAAGCAAGGCACAGCTCAGCTCGGGAATACTTTATGGGCATGACAAGTTATTCAGAGTTATCCATGCCATCAGGAAGAGAGCGAACCCTGGACTGTATGTCACGTATGTTAAAGCTCCCCAAGACAGGACACCAATTAACCTTGGATGATAGCAAACACACACACACACAGGCTGCCCGAGAGAAGCAGCCTGTTGCCATTAGTAAGAAGCAGCAGCCCTTGCCACCCTGAGCCATTATTTAAATCTCTTTAAAAATTCCCTTATTAAGTCAAAGAACCGTAGCACTCTCCTCTTCCTCACAAACGGACTAGTTTTGCTGCCATGAAAGAAGGAGACGTTAGTAATATGAGAAGCCAGTGGTTCTTTTATTTTTATCCTCGCTGTCTAATTTGGCCATTTTGAACTGAGAAGAAAAAAACCCCTGATCTTCAGTCAAAGCAATTCAAGGCATGGTGGAGCTTGGAGTGAACCAAAACAACAGGGTCAAATGTAGTTGAAAGAACATGGTGGGGTAAATAAAAGGTCTTTTTTTTTTACGTTTAGTGCTGGTGGGAGGAGAAAGTTTGGTTAACTATTTAACCTATGATAGCCTTTTATCATTTTATGGCTTAGGGCTCCGTGATTTTAAGCCTTTGTCAGTAAGTTCCTGGTTTGTATTCGATCTTTTCCTCAGAAAGGCTCTGGTGTCCGGTTATATGACTTACATCAATTTACTGGAGATAGGAAAAAATTATAAATAGCAGCCGAAGATACATATTTTTCCTAAAATGACTTGCCAGCAACTTTGGATTTGGTACTCAGTTTCCATTTAAATCCTAAACTGCTTTCTTCCGCTCACACTTCTCTGCATCGTGATTTTTTTTATCAGCAGGGCTCTCCTTCCCCATTTGGTTCGCTTCTCTGTTTTTTGGCCATAATGTGATGTGTCCTATCAGTTGGAGCAAGCGCTTGCTAAAGGTCACTTGGAAGCCCCCTTTTCATTTCTCCCCGCTACAGTTTTTCCAGCAGGGAACTGCTCTCGGGGGAGCGACCCCCTCCAATCTGTCCCTTTTGATATCCAAAGCTGGTTGTTACGGGGGTTAAATTTCTTAATTCGCTGAGTTTTTGTGAGCGCTTCTTCAGCCCACTGCGCTCGGTCCCCGCGGCTGGGTGCAGTGCAGACCGCCTGTCTCCCTAAGGATGCTGTGAAAGCGTTAGGGTTTATTCGTTCACCTTCTTCAGACTTGAAGGATGGGTGCCCATATTATACCTGTATATCTCCCATCAGCTTCAGGGGAATTAATCTCCGCGTTACATTGGTGCGAGATGATATCAGCCTTATTGGGGGAGTTTAAAATCAGACAAAGCCTCTTCCAGGGCGCTTTGACCGGGAAGGAAAGCTGCTTGTCAAGAGATCTCAGACCAGGAGAGCTGGTGGCTTCTGCCTGCCCTGGCAAGGGGTTAGGTTTGGGGTGTTTCTTAATTAGTTTCTGGAGGGTCAGGGAAATGACCGTAGTGGGTCTGGAACAAAGGAAGAAATCAAAATGTAAAGCTGAGTGTTTGATATGTTGATAAGCCCCCAGTTTTAATTTTAGCATAATTGGATCAGGGCTAGTGGCAGTTGTTAGGTAAAGTACCTTCCCAAAGTTCTGGCTTTATGCAAAAGTAAATATCGTAGCTCTTCTCTTTTAACCTAGGTCTTTTTCTTTTTTTTTCCCCCAAAGAACTGCTCAGTTTACCTCGGATTTGTTTCCACTAGGAAAGCGCTAGGATTTCGGTGACCTGTATTCTGATGGTAAAGCTTGTGACATGAGCTTTTGTTTTCCATGCGAGGAAACGTTAGCATTTTTTCACATGTTAACTTTTTAACAATTGCGGGGAATTTCTTTTCCTTGAAAACTGCCTCCTTGTCTTTTTCCTCCCCTTTTCTCTCTTCTTGATATTTTTATTTCCCTTTTATATGGAGACTTGTAGATTTTGTCACTTCAAACGTTAGCTGTTCCTCCTCTTTTCTTTCGCTTTACAATACACACTAGGAGATTTTTTTTTTGCATATTCCTCCCCTTTCTCTGTGAGATATTGTAGTTGACCAAATTTAAAACACTACAGTACTTAGCATCCCCGCAGTGCCATTTTAAGTATTTGGACCTGGAAAATGCCCCAAGCAATAACTACCTGAATTGCTTTTAATTACACAATATAGCTGCATCATTTTACTTCAGATTCTTTTTGATTGATGCTGTAAGGCAATTGTAACCATGGATGATGGGATTAAGTGCCTCTTGAAGTGACTTTAGCTTCTTGTGGGAACAAAGGGAAAGAAGAGAACACTTAGTCCCTTTCTGAGTGAACAGCCTTTTTTCACTTGCTATATAAAGAAATACAATTAACAAACATTATCCCCAGAGGTGAATTGAAATGTACATGCGGACAATAACCGCTCTTGACTGCAATTAGACATATATGATCCGAGGTATTTTGGCCATTCATTAGTGCTAATTGTTTGAGAAACAAGCCCACAGAACAAACGATTAAAATGTTAGTGCCATAACCAGGATTATTAGCATGTGTGATAAAATGCATGCGCCACAGCTGTACCAATAAAACTCTCCGGCGAGTCGCTTTGATTCGACAAATACTCAGCTCGGCTGCGAGCCCTTCGTATTTGCACAGGGCCTGCTGATGTTTATAACAAACAACTTACATCTTCCTTTCTTAATTAGAAAGAATTACTATGCAAATTGCGGGGCTTTGTAATTTTGTAGAAGTTTCCTTTGTCTTTGGTGGATTATTTGTGTGCCGTTGTGAGCTACTTGCTAGTAAATTTGACATAGGAAAACCATTATATTTACTCTGAGGGGTTTTTTGCACATATCAGAGAAATAATGTGTAGGAGATTTTGCTGCACTGGCTGGGTGGTGTTCAGTGGGGTCTCGGGTCACTTCTGTCCTTCTGCCACAGCGCCACACGTAGCCAGGATTGTGGTTGGTATGCAGTTACATGCATACAAGTCAGAAATACACGTTGTGGAAATTATCCAGCTTTTTTAGTGGTTTTATTCAAATGCCTAAACATGTTCTTTGGATACGCTTTGCCAACACTGTGCCAAAGTTTGCCGATTTGGCCTATTGAGCAATGGGTATTTTTCCATGCGTTAGGCAGGTCACAGTGTAGCATCTCTTCCAGGGATGATCTGATCTAGCAAATAAACAGGGAACAGAGGCACAGGTTAAAGTGCTGATCCTGAAAATCACTTGTGGGAGTATTTTACTTTGTGAGCTATACATTGTTGGCTCCGATGAGACTGCACAGGTGTGTCCAGTATATGTGTGAGCATGAGCAACGCTGGAGTGTGAAAATCCAGTTTACAGCAGGGAGATGTGTATCATTTGAGGTAATTTCACTGGTTTCCAGTCACACTGTATGGCTGCCATTGCAAACTGCAATGTCTCTTAGTAATCAGAAAGGTTTTGTTTTCTCCTTCCTGAGGATGGACTATTTGCTCTTGGGTGAAACGGTTCTCAGAGGATTGCAAGTAACTTCAACTTGCCAGCTACTTTTACATACTTGATGAAGACTTTAGTAGAGTGTTATGTTTGCTGAAGAAATTTAGTTTCATTTCCGAGACCCAGGAGCATTCAGCGTGCTGCTAGATGCTATGAATGAAAATACACTGCTGTAAAACAATTTAATGAGCGTTACCCAATAGCCTAGTCCTTGTTTTAACTTAGAGCGCTTAAAGGAAGAAACATTATCTTAGCAAATTCACTTGGCTTATGTCTATGTGTTTAGTTTAAAGCATAGTCAAACTTAGTTTGAATCATTAAAATACTTGCAGTCAGGAAACATATGTAAGATTTTCTTCCTCTTTATGGCATGGGGTTAACAATATAATTGAGATTGCAGTGCTGTGTGGGGCTTTGTGTCCTAAAAAAGTAACTGCTGGGGATGTTTTTATTCTATCAAAATAACAGAAGTCAAGATAATCAGGAGAGTATTTCCTACCAGGGTAGCTAACTGCTCATATGCATAGCACCCTAGGCCTTGCCACTGTTTTGAAAAGGTCTATAGGCAAATGGATTTCTTAATATATCTACTTCATCCTCTACGTTGCATTTTATTGTAGAATGTAAAATATGACTATGCAAGGAAAATGCACAGTGAGAACAGGAGATGATTTTTTCAGAACATATGTCAAAAGAATAGCATATGAAAGCATTTATTGCAGTCACACCTAAGGATACTTGTTGAAAACTCTTATTTTACAGGTACCTTTCTAGAGCTCTTTGTTTTGAAAGGAGAAGGATGCTGTGTTGGTCCACTGAGACCAGTTCCTCCTGTACATTTTTTTTTTCCTAGCCATTCTTGAAAAAATTATTACTTCTTCAACTTGGTAAAATGTTCCGTAAGATTAATAATTTGACAAATGGACAGTATATTTTTATAATAACCCGTATCCTGAGAAACCTGTGGTTTGGGCCCATGTGGCTACAAAGTTGGTTAGCTGAAGAGGAGATACCAATAGTCACCAGCTGATAGTATTTCTAACATTAAGCCTGTTAGGTGATGGTATTTTAATGAATTAAATCTACTGCTTCTTCAGAGTCAGCTGGGGAAGCCATACTGCTCCTTCATCTGAACAAAAGTTCATAGACCTCAGTGGTGACACCTGACTAAATCTGGTCTGCAGGTGATGACTGTTTTACCTACATAATACTACATGCTGTTGTGTGTGGTATGCAGAGCAGAGTTGCCTTCGTGGGGCTTGCAGCAACGAGAGGGAAACTGGCTGGTCAAACAGCCCTTGGTTCAATGACAGCCTGGGAGAAATCCTGGGCAATGTGTGTGACAGGAGGTACGTCTCATCTCAGCGTGCTCTGAGATTACGGTGTTAGCCATGTCTATTGAGTTGCGGGAGGGTTGGGGGGCTGGTGAGAGGCAGTCATTAAGGGTGCTTCAGGGGCTGCTTGGCTCTAGGCTGGAGTTAACTATTAATGGGCTGAGCTCTTTGACTCCTTTGTGCCTTGCAGTTGAAGCCATCAGAGAAAGAGAATAGAAACTAATCACTTTTGTCGTCTCATGTATGTTTTGTGAAGGACTGTAGACTTCTTTACTGACCTCTGTGTCGCACTGAAAAAAGACTCTCCTCTTTCCATTTGAGATAAACCGCTCTTCCACCTCCTCCTTACTCTCCCAAGGTGTACTACTGCAAGAAAATGGGATTATGTGGATTTAACTAGCAGCCACTTGAGTTGCCACAAGTTGTGTTACCATCCCCACTTCAACACAAGGCAGGGGACATGAAGTGGTTTGTGGGAGAGGGGCAAAGAGGGTACTTAAGAGAGACTCAGTGCATCTCAGTTGTATGTCTCCAGGTATTGTCAGGACCTCCACCACGTAAGTCTTGAAGCTGTTGCAGTTAGAGATGAAGAAGATTTATTAACAAGGGTAGCACTGGCACTTGTATTAAAATAATGCATTGTTTATGCTTAACAGCAAAGCTGCCCTGTTGCTTAGGCTGAATTAAGCATTACCAGGCATATTACAAAGAAGAGGTTGGCAGCAGGTTTTTGTGGGCTCGTAAAGTGAGTCCACCCAGGACATGCAGAGACCCAGCAGAGATGATGCCAGAATAGTTGTCCATTTCAACTTAGTTTACTGAGATAAAATGCGATAAAAGCTTTCTTCATATTTATAACTTGAGACCTATATTCAGCTTTTAGGGTGCTAACTCTAGGGGAAGAGAGGGTTCTTCAATGGCTTTAGCTTAGAAAGGCAAGTATCATAGTGGTCTGTCAGCAGTGCATCAGGTTGGCTCTGATTTAGACTGACTGAACTCATTTCCAAGCATTTGAGGGGGTTAGTCATCTTCACTTTGAAGAAGACCCACGTGCACACATAGCCATGTGTCATCCAAGTGCAGCAACTTGGGAAGCGTTATTAAGAGTGGCACAGGAAAATGCATGGGTCCCTGACATGATGCGATAATGACATGTTCAGTGTGGTGCTAGAAAAGCTTTGCATTATTCAAAGTGCTGAATAATATAGATGATAATGCATAATGGTGTTATATGGTAGGATTATTTTGTGGCATAAGTGACTCGTGCTCTGAGTATGAAGGCAAATTGTATGATTTTGTCCTCATTTTTGAAGTAGCAGAATAGGCCTGGGGGGTACAGCATGAAATGGGGAGGAACAGGAGCAGGCAAGGGGGTGTTTTGGAAGGCCATGGAACACAGTGGCACCCTCTGCAATTTATTTCTCTGTGCTTGTAATTATGGAGCAAAGCAAGCTCCCCACCGCACTCGAGCGCAGCCTCCCCCAGCAGCCCCAGTGCCTCCAAGTGCACCAACCCACCTCGTACCTGGGGTGAGTTAGCTGGTCCCTCACCGGGAAACACCAGCACAGCCACAAACCCGACACCTTAGGCCATATGGATGCCACCCACTCAAGCCATGTGGCTCCACAGGCTCACACTTGCACTGAAGTGTGGTGCGCAAAGCATTTATAAGTTTTAAAAGGCACCACAGCCAGCAACCTCCTGATCATGCTGGTGGGTTTGTGAGCTCTGTTGATGGAAGTCTGTGCTGTGGATCTGAAGGTCTGAAGGCTTCTGAGAGGACATGTTGGGATTAGTGAGGTTCTGCATTACATGGGGTTTACATTCCTGTTTTCCTCGTTTCCCCCTCCATCCATGTTGCTTATTTAAAATTTGCATGCAAATACATTTGTTGATAAAACGCTAAGGTTGTAAAATCAACGTTGCAAAACCATGTTTGTTTTAACCAACACCCCCACTTCATTCACAGCATGCTACCCAGCTCCTGGAGCAAACGTGGCCAATAGCAGCCTCCTCCCTAAAGCAGTCCTGATCCATTCCCAGCACAGCCTCCAGCCTATGGAGGAGTCCTGCGACAGGGGAAAAAACAACCACCACCCTTCCGTATTTAATACTTACCATAGCACACAGAATGGGCAGTGTAATTGAGGCTGCATGGATAACCTCCACCCTGGCAGTTCTTCAGTTCTGACTGTTTAAGTTTGCAACTTCTGATGAACATAGTGGTTTTGGAGTTTTATACTGTAATTAACTGTAATACTGGTATCTCCCTACCTTGGCTCTTCCTAAGAAAAACAAAAATACAAATAACCCCAACTGGCCACTATCTAGGTAGGAAAGTTTCCCTTTTAAAATATAGCCAAGTATTCTTTACGGCATTGTAGCCAAGAGTCTAATTTCAACAATATCCTTTACAGGGTGGATTCTCCTCTGCCAGCTGGTGTTCCTAAGCTTGGTTATCACTTTGCATCATCTCACAAGTATGTTCCCAGGCGAGCTGTGCTGTATGTACCTGCGGATGATGAAAAGAAGATACGAAAAATCCCATCACTAAACGTAGATTGTGCGGTGCTGGACTGTGAAGATGGCGTGGCTCTGAACAGAAAGGTAATTAAAAATTATCTGTGTGATACAATCAGCACTAAAGAGAACATGTGGAAAAACATTGCCTTTGCCTTGGGGAAGTAACAACTGGAGAGACCAAGATCAATCTTAAGATATACAAAGTAATGTAACACTGGTAGGCTTTGTGAAGGCGTTGGGAAAATCTGCTTACCCAGAACTGAAAGAGATCCCATGTGAGTAAAAGTGATGAGGGAGTTTTGAAGGAATACAGAACTGGGCGTAAGCTCTCATCACAGAAGAGTGGGAGATACTGTTATTATTGCTGCATATTTCTATTAGAAGAGGAGGAAATGGACTGTGAAAAGAGAAGCAGGAAAGGAAGAGTTAGTTCAGAATCACCAGGTGGGGAGTGTGTTTTTGAAGCGAAAGCATCTTCAGATTGTGAGCAAAACAGGGTGGGTTTTGGTTCGAGCCTTGGGGTGTTTAGAAAGATTTATTTACTGAGCTTTTTGGAAGAAGTGCTGTTAGGGGTGTTTGTGAAGGAAGAAGTTAGAACCTGAGGGCACTAGGGTTTGGAGGGTGTTTTAGATTGAAGGAGCTGCAAGAAAGCAGGCATGGACAGCAGTGTGGGAGAGAGATGTAGATTTGTTAAGTAGCAGTGCCAAGTTTTTGTTGACATTGAATTGTGAAAGAAGAGAGAATGATCTAACATACATTCAGTTTTGCTTGCCAGCAAATTTTTTAAATATCTGAAAATAACCATTTTAAAATGTTTCACATCTTAAGCAATGTATATGAGAAACTGGTGTAAGTGTTTCCGAGTGAAGGGTATTTCTGAACAGGAACACAAGTTTGCCATCACATCATTTTCATATTTGTCAGTTCTCCTGTCCATTTTACAGTGCTTCAAACTACAGCAACCACTGTTTAGGTTTTGAGTATGAATGTGTTGTCCAGGAAGTTATGAAAATAGGCTTGAAAATTTTCCTATCATCTCAAAAATGTGGATGAAATTTTATTCTTTTCTGTTTCTTGGGAGTTAATGCTTTCCAGAAGGACCCCCTTTGATAGTGCTCTCTTTAACCTTCAGGTCTTTACTGGTATGTTGGAAAGAAAAAAGTTTACAGAGTATTAGTTCACTAGTTACACTATTTTAGCTCTGAAAAGTGAAAATAGCATGGCTGAATGTTCATGTGTACTGCTGAAGACAGTTGGAAAACATTTTCCAGTTGCTAAAATTCTGTGTGGAAGACTGAGATCGTGTCTGCTGTCACCATGAATTAGTATTGTTTAGGTCATATTTGGGAGGCTGCTGCTGTAAGATGACAGAAGATGCAGTTGTGTATTAAACTGTAGTATTTTTAGATACAGCTTAATTATATCAAACAAATCATTTATAGCAGAAGCATCTATTTGTAATAGAGGATGACAGCAAAACAAAATTTTATGATCAAGGTGACAAAGTTGATAGTACTAATTTCTAAAGGGTGGTAAAATTGTAGCTCCATTGAAGTGAAGGGGAGTTATGCCACTGGGTATAAGATTTCAAAGAAATTAGGGGGAAAATCTGTAATAGGAACTTGAGATGACAGCTGAGCCCCTGACTGAGCTTAAATGCAAAAAGGAAGCAGGCAGGAGGCAGAAGTGGGGGCAGGCGACCAAGGAGCAACACAGAAGTGTTGCCCAGGCGAGTAGGGACAGAATGAGGAAGGTCAAAGCTTGGCTGGAATCAAAACTGGTGAGGGATGAGCAGGACAAGAATGGCTACTACAAGTGCATCAGCAGCAAAAATGAGAAGGAAGACCCGGGCAAGTGTGGACGCACTGCTCCTTGAAGCCTCAGGCTTTACTGTTGGAGTCTGCTCTCAGGCCTCCTAGGTTGTCTCCTAGAAGCAAAACTTGGGAGAGGGAGGTAGTAGCCACAGTAGGGCAGGATGGAGTTAGGGTCTATTTAAATAAGCTGGTCCATGGGACCAGACAGGACACACTGGAGGCCGCTAAACGAGCTAACTAGTGTCATCCTGAAGCTGCTGTCTGTCATCACTGAAAGACCATGGTGGCTGGGAAACATTCCTGATGCCTGGAGAAAGGTAAATGTCACAGCTGTCATCAGAAGGGGTAAGAGTGAGGAACTGCGGGCCCATCAACCTCACGCTAGTCTCCAGGAAAGCGATGGTGCTGTTTTCTTGGAAGGTATTTCAAGGACCTAAGGACCTAGCCAGAATGGACTGATCCGGAGCAAATCACACCTGACATACCTGATCGCCTTCTCTAAACAAATTACTGTCCTTGAGTGTGAGAGCTGAATAGATGTTGTCTACCTTGACTTTAGCAAGGCTTTTGACATGGTGTCTTGTAGTATCCTGGTCATCAGCCTGAGGAAAAAATGGACTGGATGGATAGACTATAGGGTGGGAGGCAGTTTGGCAGGAATCGGGTGGTCCATGCTGCATGCTGTTTTGCACTTACCTCTGCTGGGGCCAATACTGTTTCACTTATTTACTAGCAACCTGGTTGATGGGATGGAGTGCGCTCTCACCAGGTTCATGATGAAACCAAACTGGGGTGCAGTTGATATGCTGGAGGGCACAGCTGCTCTTCTGATGGGGCTTTACAGTTGGAGTAACAACCTGACAGAAAGGTAATGAAGTCTAACAAAAATAAAAGCAAACTCCCAGCACTGGGCTGGGATAACCAGCCTGCTGGAGTAACAGGCTGGGGAGCAACTGCCCGGGGGCAGCTCTGCCAAAAAAGACCCTGGGTGCTGTTTTACAACAAGCTGAATGGGGTCAGCAGTGCGATCTGGCAGCAAAGGTGGCTGACCGCCTGCAGGGCTGTGCTGGCACGGGTGCAGCCCGCAGGTCCAGGGAAGGGGTCCCTCCCCTCCTCTTGGCTTTTGCGGGTCTCCTGGGGCAGGAGGGGCTGTGCCCAGCTGTGGGCCCCGGGATGAGAGGGAGAGTGACCAACAGGAGGGAGACCAGGAAGGGCCACCAAGGTGGTCGTGGCGCAGGAGAAGGGGCTGAGGATCTGTGTTTGTTCATCCTGGAGAAGAGATGGCTGAGCTGGGCCTCAGTGAAGGCTTTGCTGTCTGAGGGGAGCTGGGCGGGTGGCAGAACCAGGCTCTTCTCAGAGGAGCTCAGCAGCAGGACAAGAGCAACGGACACAAGTTGCATGAGGGGAAGTGCTGACTGGAGACAAGGGAAAAAAATCTTCCCCATGCAGGTGGTCAGACACTGGAAGAGGTTGTCCCGAGTGGTGGTGCATCCTCCCTCCGTGGGGGTATTCAAGCCTTGGCTGGATGAAGCTGTGATCAGCCTGGTGTAGACCAGTAGTTAGCCCTGCTTTGAGGAGGCAGATGGATGAGGTGGTCCCTTCCAACCTGAATTAGACTCTCTGATTGCATGATCTAGTAGCAAACCATAATTCAAAGTGATTGGAAGATTGAATTTCATTTTTAGATCTGCCACAGATACTCAGGAAGACTTTGAGACTTAGGTTCTGTGAATATGAAGCCGAAATTATTATTGCTCTTGCAGCTTAATTTATTAATGTTTCTGAGGCGTTTGGAGACTTTGTGTGAAAGATATGTCAAGAACATGCACTGGAGTACAGTATTCAGTGGCCTGTTGCAAATGGGTCATCTGAAACTGAGAAAAAAAACCCCAGTGGGAAACACAGCAATACTGAGTCTGTCCTTTCATCATTATTCTTAAAACAAATAGTACGGATGAATTTGGCTATTTATTGCCATGTTTTATATCACTAAAAATGTTGCTTACGGATTTTCTTGAAACTGCTGCCAAAATGTTGGGTTTTGGGAAAATCAGGACCTGGCTGAAGGTTCACAGTGCCTTGGGCCAAACTTAAGTGTCTACAGAAGGCCTTCACTTGCATCAAGTCCACCAGCAGGTTTGAACCACATCTTAACAAGTCTATTTTAACAAGATGCTGTATGGTTTGTCTTAGGATTAAGTTAGATTTGGAGAGATCAAGAATCTGGAATGCCAGCAGCTCTGGTTGGTTGCTCATTTAGAGGGAAATGAGGAAGATGAGTTTCCTATGACCAAAGCTGATAATATTTGCAAAAACTGCATCTGGTTGCAGTAGCTGCTTTTGAAGCAGCAGTTGTAAATTAAAAGTCTTTAACTATTTTCTATACGATATTTTCTCTCAAACAAATTTTGGAAGATTTCCTCCCCTGCGCCCTCCCCCCACAATTATGTTTTGCATGGGCTCACAGAGAGCATCAGAAGAGGGGAGCCCATACCCGTACCCTAATCTGCACACCATTTTGGTGCCTTCAAGAGGTACAACACTGACCATGATTTCAGGTATCATCTGTTGACTTCTCCTTCTTTTCAATCTGTTTTTCTAGTTGATATTTTGAATAAAGCGCAAAAAAACTCTTGCAGCAGGAAGCTCACAAGGAGAAAATTTGTCAGCGAATTTTCTGGGAGACCCGGTGGGAAGAAGTGGCTAAAAAGCGAAGTTATAGTATGCTGAATACTAAGCCTGCAAGTAGGGTGAGAGCTGATCCTCGTGTGAGTAGGACATGTGGGGCTTTTGCAACCACTTTGGGACTGGGCAGAGCTGTAGGAGGTCTTCAAAAATTCAGAACAGGGAAGATGATAGGAAGATATCTCGGTGTTGCTAAAAATTTCAGCCTTCTTTTACAAAGTTAGCTTTAGTCTTGCTGAACATAGCCTGCTAGTCACGCTGACCTCAAATCCTGGTTGGGGGTCCACACACTGTGTTTAGAGGTTCAAATGCATAATGTCACACAGTGTGGACTGTCAGCTGCCTCTCCAGGTGTCTGGTTCTGTAAGACATTGGGAATTTCTACGACAGAAATTTAGATTTTGTTTAGGGGGAGAATTGAATACTGCTAAAGGCAAATTACTTTCCCTGAGCTACTATTCACAGATGAAGATAGGAGCTCTTCCCCACTGATATACGTGTATAGTTTTCCAGTGTTGCTATACATTTTAGAGAAATGACTCAGAATGGCTTGCTTGGCGATATTATTAAGTGAACAGTTCAAATAGAAATTATAAAACTATAAAATTAGAAATAATACAGATTGCAGTGTTGATATGTTGCAAATGCATCACACTGTAGAGGCTTTTTGTGAAATGGTGCAAAAGTAGCCTATATCTATTTTAGCTCTTTGCAGAAGGCCTGAATATTCTTTCATTTTAATTGTAAAAAAGAAAAAGATAAAAATGATGGCTGCATCAACGTGCTTGACCAAGTCCTATAAGCCAGTAAGCTGCATTGCATGTTATGCCGTTGAGAGGTCTCTGTGTAGGAGCTGAGCTGTCTGAAGATATCTCGAGGGCTCTCGGCCAAGCCAGCGCTCCCTGGCGTAGCTTTCTCTGTAGAGTTGCATTACTCACCGTGCTTCCATGACAGGCGAACCTATTATCAGGTGGAAAAGTTTCCTCCTCCTGTTGGAGGAAGGAAGATTTCCATGCCAGTGCTTTCATTTTCCAAGGGCAGAGTAGGTTGAGGTTTCGTTGTTAGCTCCCACGGGTCTTGCAAGGTACCACCCTTACAAGAGAGTTTTCTAGAACAGCATTTTTTTCAGCAGGATCCTGTCTGCAGTGCTGCTATTCTTCAGAGCATCCAGGAGGTATTAGCTGCCAGGTCAGCCTAGCAAGAGACCAGTTGGAGCTGCTACTGTAGTGTTCTGCCTCTTTCCGAGTCCTTGACAAGAGTTTCAGAGCATTTTGATTACTCCAATCCAGTGCTATTAGTGGCTTTATCTTCACTGAGGTCAGTAGGATGGTTTTGAATAATTGGGATATATGGCGCCTTCCTCTGTAGCTCTCTTTAGTGTGCCATCAGGCCAGCCAGGGCATGGTCCCTTCTGCCAAAGATGACCTTTGAAAGTTACCTGAGGCAAATTTTGAAGGGGCTAGGGTTCGGCCTTTTCTTTCCATGGGGAATGCCAGTGTTATAATGAGAAATCAGAACAAAACCCCATCTTCCCTCCCCCCACACATTTTTTGTATAAGAGGTGTAAAAGCAATCCCTTGGAGTGTATATATGGCTGGGAAACGACTGTGGGGTCCTCTGACATGAAACACTTGAAAATATGAAATTTTGTTGTTCTTCCTCTGGAACTAAATAGATATTATTCATCCAATAAAATTTATTAATATTCAGGGCTGCACTGTAAAACAACGTTTAAGTTCCTAAGCCCTTTTTGCTGTGAATCGTGATTGTATCGCTTTGTGTCTTTTAGAAAGAAGTTGCACTCTCCTTCAGCACTTTGGCAACAGAAGCTGGGGAAGAGGAAGCCTCAGCTCTGTCCTTTCCTCACATCCCTTCCTCAAGAGGGGAAACAGCAGCCCCTGAGCCTCTTCTGTTCTCCCTGCTCCCCTCAGCAGCGAGGGGAAGTTTGGTTTGGCTAAGAGGATGGATAGGGAAGGACCTATTTTGCTTATCTGCATCATGGCCTCTTAGGGTCATAGCATAAATTTGTTCCTACTTAATATCTTGCAGCAGCCACTTAAAAGATCATCACTGTGCTGTGCCACGGAAGAAGAAAAAAATTCAATTAATTATTTTGAATCATCTGGTTTTAAAAATAGGATTAAAGCCTGACCACTTTTCAAACTGTTCCATTATGAATAACGTATACGTAAGAGATGACTTTGGGTTCATTACAGTTAAGAGCAAATCATCCGCATACATGCTGATTTTATGGAGATTTCTCCCCATGAGAATGCCTCCTCCATCTCTCTAGTGATTTGATCCTCGGGTCAGAACAAACAGCACACTGGCGAGAGAGCATCCTTGCCTACCTTCCACTAATCTGAGGCCTTCTGACATTTTTATGCCTTATAACTGATGAGAAGAGGCTCTTGCATATAAAATAACACTTCAACTAAATTTGGGGGTGGAGATAAATACATAAAATGGGTCAGCATGGTATACAAAAAAAATCCTAGGCTTTCCTTATTGAAATGCATTTCCTTATTGATCTTATTGAAGGCTTTTACAGTATCAGTGGAAAAAAGCTGTAGTTGGTTTCCATAAGTCTCTAGTTACTTCAATTAAAATCAACAGTTTTCCTGTATTATGTGATGATAATCTTTTTTTTTTAATAAAGCCAAGTTGGTTAGGATTTATCAATGCTGCAGGTATTTCTCTAGGCTCATAGTGAGAATGTTAGCTAGTACTTCATAGGCACAGTTGCATGAAACATTGATAACTAGGTTATTTTACCAGGTCTTTGCTTTATTTATAATAAATTAGTACTGTACCTAATTGTATTCCTCCTACAGGGAGAAGGCTTGCTGATAAAGTGTGTAGAGAATGATTAAATGTACACAGGCGCATAGTAGGGTGAGTTCTCTTCAAAAGATGCACAAAATTAAAATGGGAATGCTGCTTTCCCCATTGGCTTGCCATTATTAAAAGTCTCAGTAGCATGGGAAATTTCTTCTGTAGGAATTGGGGAGTCCAAAAGTCTCTCTGGTTTATTGTAGGGAAGCTGAACTGTACAGTGAAACTCTGCAAGGCCTTTTTGATCCTTGAAGAGTTCTGATGAATATACATTTTTATGAGAGTTGTGAAGTGTTTTCATTTCCTTATTAATCCCACCATGGTCCTGGAAGAACTGCCACTCCTGAGTGGTAACTGTGACAATAAAAGTTTTTGTTCCTATTGTTTTACTCTACAAGCCAATCATCTCCCTTACATAAAGATTTGAGGATTCATAAGGACGATCGCAATATTCAGCAATTTTCTTCTTAATGAGCTCAGTAACGCCTGTGTCTCTTCGAGCAGAGCCTTTGAATTGCCAGTTGTTTCTTTTCCACTGATTCAGATGTATCCAATTAAGTTTGACTTGGACATGTTCTGATATAACTATTACTGCTGACAGAACAGTGTCTAGAAACTTAGGAAAAATGTCTTGGCTCAGTATTAACAGGGTTTTCAGGCAGGAATACATTAATAGACCTGGGAAAATATTTTAAAACATGCATTTAATGTTTGTATGGACTTGGAATTCACAGTACTTCAACTCTTCATGTGTAGTCCACTGTCTGCAGCCACATCAGCACACCTGGGTACTGAAGGCTAATTGCAGAACTAGAAGTCATGTATTGCTACACATTTCTGGACCAATTTTCAATATTTCATCTGTTTTTCTAGCAGGAAGGACCTCGCTGCACAGCCATTGAGCATCTAGCACTTAGTTTGAAGGGAGCCGTTGAGTTTCAAATGTGCTACAGAAAATCAAGCCAATACAAGATGTTCAGTATACACATGTAGCTTAGAAACAATCTGTCAGATCAAATTTGGCCAGACTTTTCTTTGTATGCAGAGCCATGCGTTGGGTTGTGTTGTCCGGGCTACAGTGGTATTGGGGTTGAGGAAAACACAAAGGTACTGCCCAGATCGCAGTCACAGGGTTTCTCAGCACTCAACACCATTTGCTCCAGGTCTCCTTTGCTTTTTTGTTGGCCATGAGCAGGCAGAGGAATATGTTTGCATGTCTGGGTTTCTATTGCAATTAATCTTGAAACCTAGTCTTGAACTTAAGACTCTATTGTGCTCTAACCAGTAGTCCACCCTGCTTATTCTTCCACATTGCAAGGGCCACATTTTGAAAACAGAGAGGCAGGCCAGGCATGAGGAAACCCACAGACCGTATTAACAGGGACATGGATCAGGAAGTGGTAGGACACACAGAGAATACAGCACTTGCCCTCTTTGATAAACTTTTCTATGAGGTATCTCTACAGTCGCAGTCAAGGTAGTGGTCTAGTGGACCTTTGGTCTGATTTAGGTAAGATAGGTGAGTAAGGGAAGGTGGAAATTCATGGTACTTTTCCCAGTGCATTGGTGCCATCAAAGCTGGACCTGTCCCAGGATGCTGAGGAGTGGGGGGAACCTTAGAGATACTCAGAAGATTATGGGCAAAAATCTGTGGTTTATTTTACGAGACTGTTTAAACATTAGCTGTTTACCTGGGGTTTCGTAGTATTACTAGGAAGCAAAACAAGGAAGTGTGGCAGGATGCTGGGTAAAAGACAATTTTTGATGTCAGGTGGAGGAACAGCATAGCCATACACATGGAAGTTGCAGATGAGGGTGAGGATGTGTGTGGTCATGGCTAGGCTTGGCAACCTTGGCAGGTGTCAGCTGAAAGCATGATATTTAACCTCTGTACATTTCGTTTCATCTATTATTCTTCTGGAGACCAGAGAAAAGGATCCTAGCACTCAGTACCTATGCGGAAGCCTCATTTCCTTCCACTGTTAATTAGTTAACTAACTTCCATGTCCAGTTAGCAGGAGTCCACAATACTTACAATGCTGTAGATTCTGCAGTCCTTATTCAGATAACGTTTCACAATGAATTAAGGACATTTGTGTCCAAATGAGTAATTCAGGATTAAGCCCTTCAGGAATTTGAGCTTATTCCTCCTATACACCACTATATATTGAATTGAAGGCATGAGTGCTGTGCTGGTTGCAGGACACAACGTTCCCAAAATAAGCATAGAACCATCTAAAACCAGCCTTTTATTTCCACCACGAACTAAGCCCGTGCCATGACGTCCCTTCAACTTAGAGTAATTTATCTCTGTTCAACGGAAGACAAAACACATGGATTATGATTGCCTAAAGCTCTGTTTTTTATGTATTCTGTGAATGACTTTCTTCTCTAAATTGTGAAAGACTGTATGTTAAACAGTGCTTTATACACCAATATACACCACTTTTGTGGAACAGGCTGGTACCCAAAATAGCTACAAAAATACATCTCTGTCTTACTGAAACTGGAGAGCATCCAGAGCCATGAATTCATTGCGTGCTCACCAGAATAGAACACAATACACACCTCTTGTGATTTTTCTAGTCCCTGTCGTAAAAGCTGTAATAAACGGGGACAGAGCATTAGGAGGTACGTGCATTTGTTTACTCGCATCTAAACCTGCATAGCTCTGCTGGCTACGTAGTACGCAGCAGGCTCCAGGGGCACAAAAGCTCTTAATGTGTCCCCAGGTTACACATTGCCGTGCCCAGAGTTTGGGCTTCCAACCAAGGAATTCTTTTGCAAAGAAGCAAAAACGTGCCAATTTTTTTTCTTCATTTCGGGTAAGTTAAAACATCTAGCCACATTTGAAAGTTGCTGTTTTGGCAGTGGTTTTTATGTGTGTATGGAGCATGTGCAGTTGTTAGCGCTTCTAAATGCATTGACCGAGGTATGTCTTTGATCTACAAAGATACTGTATATCTGTCTCCAAAGACAAATGCACACATCTGCAAATCCAGCATACTACAGATCTGGATGTTAATGTAAGCTGCTCTGCTGAGGTTGCCCATCTTTCCTTTCGGCTACAAATATCACAAGGGAGATTATGATCTGTCTTCTTGTTTATCAGTAAGGAAAGTGGTAAGCTGACGGTGGAGTCTGATCAGCACTTTGCATCTTTTCTGAAAGGATAAATAAAATCTTAGTGTTTTTGGAGTTTGACTACAATTTCTGTCTTTAAAGCAGCTTGGTTGCTCTGAGCTTGCTGCTTCAACTCCTGAATGGCTGCATAACATAGTGCTGTCTACTGTGGATCACTGTAATAGCTCTTTTTGCTAGCCTTCTTTCACTGTAGTGCATTAGGGCTACCCTCTCCAGAACAATGTACTTGCCAGTTTTTTCAAGATTTGGAAAAAATAATTGTAAATATTTTTCTTCATTTCTGATCACCGAGCTCCAGAAGTCCATAAATCCTTGTGTTGTTCCTCATTTGGGAGCAAATGGTTGTAAAGATCCTGGCTGTTCATTTTAGGATCATTATAAGCCATGGCTTGCTCGTTCTTTCCTCCTTACTTGTTACAGTCTCTTATTAGATTGCCTCAAAATAGCTGCTTTATGCCAGGCTTGAGACAACTTCATCTTCTGAGGTTTCACAATACAATTGTGCGTTAAAAGGGGATATGTTGAACAAATTGGTATTTTCTTCCAGCTTAGTCAGGTTATTTGGTTACATTTTAAACTTTGATTCCACACAGACCCAATCTTCCACTCGTTAACCAATTATTTTTAAATAGAATAATTATAGATCATAATTTAGTATGCATTTTCTTGAGAAAAAGGGCAAATTAATACATATAAACATGGGTGAAGCTATTTAAATAAACTGTCCACAAAATCCTTACAATATGTAAACAACATTTGTTATGCCTTGGAGATAGCATATGATTGGACTCATGAGACCCTGTTTATCCTACTGAACAGTTTCTTTTATAACTTCAAAGGGAATTTTATATATTTATGGCAATAGCGGGGTGTTAAGTGTAGCTAGACAGAAATTATACCTCAGCTATTTAGTTAATGCCAATAGGGATTAAATTAGATTTTATAGCTGTTAGTAGAAGTCTGTTTTGTAGCTAACAAGTGGGATTTTTAAATCCTGGAAAGCATAATCCTATTATAAAACTGGCAGCTGAATTAACATTATCTAGGAAGCAAGTCTTCACGGATTAACATTTTTTGACATTAACAAAGAAAAACTAATGCTACAGGGATATTAGATGCTTTTCCCAAAAGCAGGAAAAAAAGGAAAGTGAATATAGGACAAGGTAAATGGCACAAATATTGCAGGAAGGAAAAAGGGAGTGAAATATGCATGAGAAATGAAATCTGGGAGTGGCTATGTTCTGCCTCAAATACAAAAGAAATACACCGGGTAGGAAAAGGCTCCACAATTGGTAATTTGTATGTTAGCCCATGCATTGATTTATACGTGCCTTGTGACTAATTCACAGTTATCCAACATGAGTGTGGGATAGCCACAAAGGCCTTCTCCTGCCCTGAGGGCTGAAGTCCGGCTGGATGCTATAGGAGCCAAGGACTGGCAGCACTGCAGAAGAAACACTCGTCCCTTTACTGAACAGGCCCATAAAGCTATTCCACAAAGACCCTGGTGCAGTTCTCCTTACATACCTTGAAGGACAGTTATGGGACAACTGCTGTAGGCAGTGTTCAGGAGATGAGTGGGTCACTGAACTTGCTTGTCTTGCAATATCTTATTCTAGGCTTTGATGGACTAAATAGCTATAAGGGTATATGCCATGTCATATTTCAATTTAAAAAATCTTTATCCCCATCACAGTTGCAGAGCAAACCTTTTATTACTTAAAATTGTGAAGTATACATCTCTTGTAAATGAGATGTTTAGAATCTGAGCCCTTATTCACAGCTGCAGCATTGAAATAATGAAAGTAGTATTTTGTTGTGTGGAGGGTTAAGAGGAATCGACCTAATAAACTTATCAGTCACAAAAAGATGCCGAACAATTTCTTCCAGACTTTACAACATCATATTCAGTGTTGTTGACCCAGTACAGATTTTACTGTAACAGTATCTGTTGGCTGCCATCTTGTCTCACAAATTTCTTCCTTCTTATCAAATAGAGAATTTCATTAATTACTAGTGAGAGCTAAACTGAAACAATTTGTTGTAACTTTGCCTTCCAACCTCCCAATTTCTTGGTTCAAGTAAAGCAGAACTAGATCTGAGTCACTGTCTGACTGGGGTTTTGTTATCAGAGATTTAACTGTGGCTTTGCAAACCTAATACATGGCTTCACAGGTTGATTCTTGGTTTGGTGCTTTTGAAATGCTGCATTTTTCCTCCTTGCAGGTTGCTATTTTAACCATTATTACTTACCGGGTCACATTTTTACCGAGCATCTTTTCCGCCAGAGCACGTGCGTATAGCAATCATCGCTGTGGTTAAATCCGTTACCAGAGGTGTGTCTGTGACTGCCTTAAGGGCCTTCTTAAACCATGGTTGTGTAGCATAGACTTTACCTTGCAAAGTATATAACAACATCTAAGCTGTGGAAATAGTATGAAATGTCTAAGTTGCCAAACTCCTTCTCTGAAGTTAGTGCCATGAGGAAGAACCTTGGCACCCTTATGTCAGTGGGAAAACTCACATCATTTGGCATCAACAGGACCAAGATTTATCCCCTGCTGTGTGCGTGTTGCACCAACGACAATGAACCCTGGTGGGAATTGGAAATAGCTGCTTGCCCTCTGTTGTGGCTCTTTTTCAAAAATCTGTCTCGCAAATGCATTTTTTTTAATTTTCCTGTATGTAGAAGTATGCAACAGTCCATAAACCTGGTGCTTTAAAGCACGCGGTATCTTTTAGCCATTGCCACAGCCCTCTGAAGGGCTGGGCACCTTTGGAGAAATGGGAGTAGAATGTGCCTGTGATCTCTCACACCAGGAAGGACATGAATCTGATGTCTGCCAGCAGTGCAAGGTCCTTAGATAAAGGACCTACCTTTCCTTCCCCCTTAAGTAATGTGCAATCCTATAGCATTTTAGAGTTTGTTTCCTGTTTTGCTGTCTGGGTTGGAAAGTATACAAATTTGGCCAATAAGGCTTGGGTTGTTTTTAAAGCGTTTGGCTAGCTCCTCAGCTTGTGTAAATAGGTTTAGCTCTTCATTTTTCGCACAATGACACAGCAGATGAAGCAGCTCTCGAACGAGAATTAAAGAAAGATTATGTGGGAACAGAGCATGATATGACCAGGGAGTTGCATCCACATCACCTGGGTGGACACTCATCATCTGCCTCCAGTCTCTGGAAGAGAGAGGTGGAGATGCGAGGGGGTGATGTGGTTACTGAGCAGAGCACCTTTTGTCCTCCAGGTGACCCTGTGCCTGCTATGACCGGCTGCTGCTTGACTGTGAAAGCTCACTGAATGGGGAGGGATGGAGGGATGAGGGATGCTTGGCTCTGCCACCCGGTGCTCTTGTATCTGAGTATGTGTTTTTCTAGAGTAGATGCTTTGTAGAAGCTCGTTCAGGGCCAGCACGTGGAAAACAGCAGCAGCGGCACCTCAGTATTGCCAGTCACGGCACCTGATCTCAGAATTTGGCTTCATGTTGTCAAATTTGCTGATCATTGGTGAGGTACAATGGAAGTGCCGAGAAGAAACAGAAATGCCCAGAAATGTGCTGGTGGGTTGTGGGTTTCAGTGCTTGAGGCTGCTGCAAGTAGCCCTGCACACACGTGCTTGATTTTGTAGCTGGGAGGAATTCATGCACTGAGCAACCTCTGAGTAGTGCTTGATGTGACTTGACAGAAACTAGCAGAAAGAGCAACTGGGTCTTAGCCTGTGAGGGCGATCCCAATCCCTGGTCAGCAGGCGTCACCCCTTCCTATGTCCATCTCTTCATAGAGGTCTATTTGGTGCTACATAGCAAAGCGCTGAGGGGCTTATGCCCTCCCAGGAATGACATTCCCTGCAGGAAGAGCCACAATGCTTTGCCATAAGCATGGCCAGCATGTCAAAGGGGTCTCAGAGACCTCCCCTTTCTTTTGCCATTAAAGGTCTGAGCTTTCTCTGTGCTGTTAAGGGAGAGCAGACCCACAAGGCTCACCTTTTCAGGCCATATGGTCTTGGCAAGCAGCCTCCTGCCATCCTGACTGGGGTCAAAAATGTAACAATAATGCATACTGTGCATGTTTAACATGTACTTCTGAGCACTGAAGACCAGGTAGTGGCAGAGGGGACCTCTGTGAGCTGGTTGTGGCACACTGCAGCTGGAGGTAAGGAGGCTCTTTTCTGGTGTGGTCCAGGAGTTGGTAAGTGAAGGACAGAGTGCGAGGAAATGCTAGTGAAGCAACCGAGGCCCTGCTGAGGGACAGTGGCACAAAGCAGCAGCGTCTCAGCCCAAAGAAGTCTTGCCTGGGGTTTCACACAGGGCTGCCTATAGGTCCTTTTTTGACGCTTACTCTTCAAGAAAAGAGGATTTATGCTACCTTTTAAATGGGCAGGTTACACGCAGGAAGCTCCCGACTTGACAGCCACTGACTTTTTCACACCCAGAACTCTGCAAGTGCTTAGTAAAGTTGGTATGCATAGTAAATCTGCCGTGGCTATCAAGCCTGATTCCTTGAGTGAAGCAGAGCATTTATTGAATTGTGTCTTTTTTTGTTCTGATAATGTTCTGATAAATCTGTCTGGCAGGGGAAACTAGGATGTCCATTTGGGATCATTTGTTGGAGGGTTTTCTGGGGTAACAGAAGTACTGAGCTGGAGGAGCTGTTGTCATCTAGTTCAGTCCTCTGATCTGAAGCAGGATGAAGCCTTTCCAAAGCACCCCGATGGATGTTTCTGTAACCAGTTGTAGACAATGCCCACAGGTGTCTCTGGTCCCCCTAATGTCTACTCAGGATTTTCTGATAATTTAACTTAAATGTTATTTTCAGCAAATGAGATGGGTTTTGTTGTCCATGACCACTTACAGAAAGAAAAGCAGAAACCTGTAACCCTCTCCTATAAAACATTATTCTGTGTATTGAATTGTTATTAATGTCTCCTATAGGTTTTCTCTTTTTAGTGAAAGTGACTGCATATCCTTCAGCTTTTTCTACCAGGAGGTGCCTGAACATCTTATCAGTCTTCTTGTAAGCTTGTGGACTCTCTCCAATCTTTTTTCATTTCTGGTCCCCAAAACTGGATATTTCAACTGAGCTCTTATAAATGCAACATAAAGCAGTGCAATTACTTCCTATTTTCTTATATATGATGTTCCCGTTCATATATTTCCAGAATTGGCTTTGTCTTTTTTTGTAATAACACTGCATTGGTGGCATTCATTCACTTCAACCTACTACTCTTAGTGCATTTTCAGCTTTGTTTCTGCCTCTATGTCTCTGTCTCATATGTGGTATTGTTCTATCTTTTTCACTTTTTACTGTCTGTGCAGTCTGAGAATGTCTTTGCATCTTCCTCCAAATTAGAGGTCTCTGAAGATACTGAAAATCTAATCTCTCTTGCTCTACTCAGGTTGTTAATGAAAATATTGAAATTATGCCCCTTCACCCTCCAGGAGAGGTGTTCAGTTGAATATTGGTTGCTACTTTTTGAAGGTAGGTTTCCGCATTAGCACGTTTCCTTTGAGGTTATGTGCAGCAGTGTCAAAAACTTTCTCACATCTTGACCACCCTCCACAGTTTCTCAACACCTGTCTTGAAGTAGGTGGCCAAAGCTGGACATCGTACTCCAGGTGCAGCTTCACCAGTGCTGAGTAAAAGGGGACAATAACCTCCTTAGTCTTCTGGCCGTGCTCCTCCCAATGTAGTCCAGTGTGCAGTTTGCCTCGTTTGCAATTAGAGCACACCTTTCCCTTGCCGGCCCTCATTCAGATTGCCATCCACCAAAGCCCCAGGCCCCTTTCAGCAGCTGCAGTCTGTAGCCTGTCACCTCTGGCCAGGCAGACATGTGGGGTTATCCTGCCCCCACTGTACAACTCCTTGCTTCTCCTTGCTGAAGTTTCTAGGGCTCCTGTTGGCCCAGTCCTCGAGTTTCTCATGGTGCCTCTGGACTGAAGCTCATGTCCCTCTAGTTGGGTGACATTGGAAAATTTGCTGAGGGTTCATTCTGTGTCATCACTGAGGTTCATGCAGAAGAAGCTGGATAAAACTGGCCCGAATATCAAAGCCTGGGATTCTCCACTTGTTACCAGATGCCAACTAGGCATTGAGCCATGAATAACTATCCTTTGAACTCAGCTGTCCAACCAGTTTTCAACCCATCCAATAGTCAGTTCTTCTAGCCCCTATTTTCCCAGCTTTCAGATGAAAGTGCTATGTCCTCTAAAGTCAGGGTGTATTACATCTGCTGCTCTCTGTCCATGTAGCCAGTCATTTTGTCATAAAAGGCCATCAGATTGGTCAGGCAGAGATGTCCTCCTCCTATCTCCAACCCACACAGACTTATTAATTTTCTTCCCTCATTTGGTTGTCTGGGGTTATCATGATACCGTGATTGCAACCTGTTCTGTCCTCTTTTCTTCTTTACCCAGCTAGAATCAATAGACTTAATGAACAAGAGACTTCATTCTTACTTCATCATACAGCTTCACAGTGTCAGGTATTTTGAAGTGTCCTTAACACTGGAGCATATTATACTTTCTGAACATTAAAATTTTAGTTGCCTTGAGTTGACTTTAGACACCTACATCTGAGAATGTGATTCCCAGCCACACTGCTAATCCCTGCATGTGCTCTTAAGTGCTTGAAAGTCTTTTGTGCATACTCAGAAATGCTTTTGTCCTCTTCTAGCAGCTTGTTGTCTCTCATGCCAAGGCTGTCAGAAAGATATCTTCTGTCTAAGGCCCTTGAGCAGATGGGATCAAAACTTGCCTAGCAAACTCTGGCAGGAGACACATGCAAAGCACAGAAACCATGGCCTTTTTATTTAAAAATGGCTAGGATAGGAAAGAAGAAGTAATGGTCATGCCCATAGTGGCATGGGTAACAGGCTTACTGTGAGCTGATGGATCAGGGTCAGAGGGGAAGCCAGAACGGGGGAGTGTCATGGTGAATGCCTGATCACGGAGAGACCGTGGACAAAAATTTCTTTAAACAACTGAAAGTATATCAAATTCTTTCTGACTCTCATGGAGGACTTTAGCCATGCCAGTATCTACGGAGAGGACAGTGTGATGGGACACAAGCAATCCAGATTTCTGGAGTGCATGGAAGACAATTTTTTGATGCAAGTGCTGAACAAGCTAACTAGGGGAGATGCTTTGCTGGACTCCTGAATGAGAATGAACTGTCAGTCAATAGCAGCCTTGACTGCAGGAGCTGTCAGATGGTAGAGTTTACAATCCTGATGGCAGTGAGGAAGGCAAGGACACAAGACTTCAGGTGGTAGGCAGGACTGATCCCATGTTAGGCTGCCCCTGAAGGCAAGGGAGCTCATAAGGGCTGGTCAGACTTCAGTGACAACCTGCTCAAAATGCAAGAAAATCATCTGAAGGGCAGAAGAACAGGCAGGCATGGCTGGAGGCCAGCTTGCTTGAACAGGAAACTTGGGATTGAACTCAAACACAAAAAGGAAGCATACAGGAGATGGAAGCAGTAATAGGCCTCCAAGGAGAAATAGAGAAATATTACCTGGGCATGTAAGGACAGAATGAGGAAGGTCAAAGCCTGGCTGGAGTCAAAACTGGTGAGGGACCTGGAGGGCAACCACAAAGGTTTCAACACTTTTATCAGCAACATGAGAAAGACCAGGGAAAATGTGTGTCTGCTACTGAGTGGTGGCCTTTGCTTGCAGGACATGGATAAGGCTGAGATGTTCAATACTTTCTTTGCCTCAGGCTTTGCAGAGTCTGCTCTCAGGCGTCCTGGTCATCTCCTTGTGTCTAGAAGCAAAACCTAGGGAAGAGAGGTGTTAGATGCAGTAAAGGATGGAGTTAGGGTCTATTTAAATAAGCTGGTCCATGAGACCAGACAGGACACACTGGAGGCTGCTGAGGGAGCTGCCTAGTGTATCATGAAGCTGCTGTCTGTCATCATTGAAAGGTTGTGGTGGCTGGAGGAGGTTCCTGATGCATGGAGACAGGCAAATGTCACAGCTGTCATCAGAAAGGGTAAGAGTGAGGAACTGCAGGCCCATCAACCTCACGCTAGTCTCCAGGAAAGCGATGGTGCTGTTTTCTTGGAAGGTATTTCAAGGACCTAAGGACCTAGCCAGAATGGACTGATCCGGAGCAAATCACACCTGACATACCTGATTGGCCTTCTGTTTTGAGATGACTGGCAGTTTGGATGAGGGGAGAGCAGTGGACATCTTTTACCTTTAAACTAGTAAGGCTTTTGACATAGTGTCCCATGATATCCTGGTAGCCAGCTGGAGGAGAAATGGACCCTATAGGCACACTGCCTGGACTGTAGAGCTCAAAGAATAGTGCTCAGTAGATCAGAGCCTAACTGGTGCCTGGTTAAAAGTGGTGTTTTGCAGATATTGTGTAACATTTTAATCGGCAACTTGGGTGATTGCATGGAGCGCATACCCAGCAGGTTTGCAGGTGATACCATTTTGCAGGGGTATGAATGAGCAGCAGAACTGCCCCTTAGAGGGACTTCTGCAATGTGGAGGAAGGGGTGGGCAAGAACAAAGCAAAGTCCCAGCTCCGGGCTGGGATAACCCCATGCACCAGTACAGCCTGGGGGTGTGACTCCCTGGGGGCAGCTCTGCCAAAAAAGACCCTGGGTGCTGTTTTACAACAAGCTGAATGGGGTCAGCAGTGCGGCCTGGCAGCAAAGGTGGCCAACTGCCTGCAGGGCTGTGCTGGCACGGGTGCAGCCCGCAGGTCCAGGGAAGGGGTCCCTCCCCTCCTCTTGGCTTTTGCGGGTCTCCTGGGGGAGGAGGGGCTGTGCCCAGCTGTGGGCCCCGGGATGAGAGGGAGAGTGACCAACAGGAGGGAGACCAGGAAGGGCCACCAAGGTGGTCGTGGCGCAGGAGAAGGGGCTGAGGATCTGTGTTTGTTCATCCTGGAGAAGAGATGGCTGAGCTGGGCCTCAGTGAAGGCTTTGCTGTCTGAGGGGAGCTGGACAGGTGGCAGAACCAGGCTCTTCTCAGAGGAGCTCAGCAGCAGGACAAGAGCAACGGACACAAGTTGCATGAGGGGAAGTGCTGACTGGAGACAAGGGGAAAAAATCTTCCCCGTGCAGGTGGTCAGACACTGGAAGAGGTTGTCCCGAGTGGTGGTGCATCCTCCCTCCGTGGGGGTATTCAAGCCTTGGCTGGATGAAGCTGTGATCAGCCTGGTGTAGACCAGTAGTAGCCCTGCCTTGAGTTGGCGGATGGACGAGGTGGTCTCCTGAGGTCCCTTCCAACCTGAATTAGACTCTGTGATTGCATGATTTTCCTGGTGATTAGAAAACTTGTCCAGGAAGCAGGAAGCAGAGGTCTATTTGTCCTTAGCTGGAGTGATGGCAGCAGCCTGCTTGCTAAATAAAACTCTGATAACACCACCTGTCTGCACGCACCTCTGTGGTAGAGACATCATCCACCTTGCTTTAAGTAAGTAGATATTAACTGGGCCAGAGAGTGAATCTAGGCCTGAAGCTGACTTTCTAGCTCAGTGATTAGGGCATGAACCTAAGAGAAGAGAGACCTGGATTTCTATCTGTGCTCCAGGGAGAGCTTATACAGTTTAGCCCATGGCTTTTTTTCAAACATCACAATGTGTGTGTGTCCCTGTGTGGTTCTAGTCCTAGTTTACTAATCTAATCAAGAAATCAGATCCTCGACAGGCATAAAACTGAAGGTACCGCTATACTACCAGGGAAATTGTCATTTATGCTTTGTCTTAACAGCCTGCGACCACCATGACCAGATCTTTCTGTTTAAAAACCTTGAAACAATTCACTTAGTTTTTACTGCTTTTCTAGTTGTAAGTGGAAAATTATATATTTTACTTACAACTGCTGAACGCTATTTTTTCCCTCCCCCTGTACTCTTTCCTCACCTGTTGCAGTTTGAAAACCAAATCAAGACAGTTCCCCCTTTTGTTGGAAGTGTCTGGATAGAGACTGCAAAGGTCAGGACAAGAAAAAACCAATGTGTTAGAGGTTGCTGAATCCAGCAGCCCACTAGAGCCAGTTTCGCCATCAGTGAGGCTGAGCAAGTGTTCCCAAGAGGCACATGCATCCACGTATTTACATATATATGTATGTGTGTATATACATATGTATATATACTTTCTGACTGCGCTAAATAAACTGAGTGGACGGCCATTTGGTTCAGCACAGTCAGAAAGTAGTG
Source organism: Fregata magnificens (assembly GCA_013389945.1). NCBI lineage: Eukaryota > Metazoa > Chordata > Aves > Suliformes > Fregatidae > Fregata > Fregata magnificens. The sequence goes on along the minus strand of WAAD01009862.1, from coordinate 93,731 downwards.
ACCTTACCAGCACTCACAGAAACACAGTGCTCATACACACATGGACAGCATGATGGGTAAATCCTGTTCCCAGTCCTGCATGGCCCCACTGCAGTTGCTGTTGGTCAAACTTACTTTCATTGAACACACACATGCGCACGCATACACACTGGAGCACTCCCATATCTGGCCTTATGCAATCCATCCCGTAGCTGGCCCCTGATCCCATTAACAGTTCAACTTACCTTACCATTAGCCTGAGAATTAGCATTTCTTAATGCCCATAGCTATATATATTGTTAGTAAATTAAAGGCGAGGTTTCTCCAAGTCAGAGATTATTGATAAGAAACTTGCCGTCACTGGTTTTTTCAGTAGGAGCTGAGTGTTGAACTGTTATCCAAACCCTGTTTATCTACAGATGTAGCTATGAAATGAACAGCTGTAAGCGTGGCATGCTTGAACATCCTATAGAATTAGGAAGGAAACTTCACAGAACTGATACATGGTTTATTTGCGATTAAAAATGCAAAGCACTGTATCACTTAGCTGCGCTGACCCACACGTGAGGGTCTGTACGTGCAGCATGTTTTACCGATCCTTTTGTAGAAGGTGGAGGAGGAGGAGCAGCTCAACTGGGTTAAGCACGGTAGATGGTATAGATAGGAGCTTCTGGCTACCCTGCTGCTCTTGCAGTTGATTAGCTGTTTTCAGTAATTATGCATTTCCATCAGGGGTGCAATGGTTATCACCTCTGGTAATGAGATTACTCCCATTTCATACAAGTGTAATGTTCTGCCGGTTCCCTTTTGGCACTTTACACGTTTCCTTGACTCACGCTCTCAACGCTTGCCGAGGTTGCTCACCATAGTGTCTCCTATGGACTCACCGAACCGTGCAAATGGGTTCCCCAGCATTTGTCAGTCTCATGGAAGCAACCTATAGGCATGCTAAGGTAGCCTCACAGCACGTACAGTAAAGAGCTTGCTTTGCAGTAACCGCAGTGAACTAGTTCAATTTTTTTTGTTGCTTTTTTTTCAAGTGGCTGCAGTAGGCTGTCACAGAATGGGAATTACATGTTTTTCACTTATGTGAGGCATCTCTGTAACCCATGACATAGCGTCCCAAAACCCCCAAAACATGGTTTTGCATCCCATTCACCGCAGAAGGAAAACCGGATAAGGCACTATCCTTTCATTACAATATTGAAAAACTTGCAGACTTTGCTGGGATTCCCTAAATGCAGAGTACTCGTTCCCCAAACCACTGTTAAAAATCGTTATTGCCAACTATAGGACAAGCCAGAGAAGTGGATGCCGATGTTGCATCTGACTTATACAAATAAACTGTCCGTTCTTCTGGTGCTGAGTAATTACCCTAGAAATTTCTTAAATGGAAAGAAAGAGAGATACCCCAGTAAAGGACGAATAAATCATTGAAGAAGATACAAAATTGTAATGCACACTTCTGGAGCGTAACAAAGAGGACAGAGTACACAGTGAAACGTTACACTGCATGGAGCTGCAGATTCCAGGCATTCCTTTTGATGGAGCCTCTGAAGGAAGGATAGAGGCTGTATACCGCTTTTGAGACAGCTTTACAGGTCACAGATCTGGCCTAAACAAAAGTATTTTTTTCTAAACTACTCCTTTCATTTTCTTCCTCCTCATGTCAGGACTCCCACAGAGTTTTGTAAGCAGTCCGAGGGCCATCCTGGCAGCACCTACCTCCCTGCCTCTGGGGACTGATTCCAGGTCATATATCAGAGGGAAGGTATACTTCATAGAGCGCCTTGGCGCTAGCACACCTCCTTTCATAGTTATTTTTTTTTCCTTCCAGAGTGTGGCATGAAAAGGGCAACACTGTAGGCTACCAATCAGCCACCTCCTTAAAATAAACCCTGTCACCACAGTATCTTTCATGTAGACATCCCAGCGAGTAAGCTGCGTGGTGCAAAGAAGGGCATCTGGTTTTCACCCTGTTCTGGAAATCAACTGAGTACATAAATGCAGTTTTTGCCAAGAAATATAAATGCAAGTGCTTGAGCGGCAGCCTGGGAGCACAGAGACATCCTTGACTCTCCGTGTGGTTCCAGGAGCCATGTGACAAGTTCCTTTAATGCTTTTTCCCATTAAAATTGATCCAAGATCCCAAAAGGTAAGCTATGAAATTCCCCTTACGTGTGAGGCTGCCAGATTTCCAAAGGGAAAGACCCTGGTCAGGGGACCAGAAAACAATGCTACCTCTGCAGAAAACCTCTCCTATCACTTCAGAAAAAGGTCTTCATCCTGAAGGTGCTGCTAAAACCAAGCGCTTCCGAGCAATCGTGTTTAGGGGGAAAGAGATTAAAGGTGCCTTCTTTAGGAACAGGAGGGCCCGAGCCTCCCACGCCAAGAGCAGGCACAAAGGAGCTGTCAGACGAAGCATGCCGCTCAAGGGAACCGTCTCCTCCCTTCCTGCTTTTCCATCTATCCTTTCTTGCCCACAGCCCTTGTTTTCAACGTGCTAAAATGAGACAGGGTGGTGCTCAATCCAGTTGCTTTCTTTGGGCTTTAGAGAGCCAGGCTTTTGGAGGCCGGGCTCCAGCTGTGAAGTTAAATTGATAAGATCTACATTTCAACAGAATAAGACATATAATTCGCCCTTGAAAAGTCAGAAGCCTTATTTCTGAGAAACTACTACTTAAGGGAAGATTTGACTGTACTCTTTAATTCAATCTAATCTACCCAGTCTAATTATATGCTCGTTTCTACTCTAGTTTAGAAGAACAGTAATATAACAAATCATACAAAATTTGGGATCTTTTTCAGCATTGCATGAGGTCACTAAGCTTGGGTCATGTAAGTGCTGTGAAGGCAACACCATGGAGTTTTCATTGAAGGGGTTTGATAAGGGACTTATATTGTTGCAGAGGGAAACACACTCGGAAAATCTCGCTATTGAACTTGTTACTTCATGTAAAGCAGTAACTGCAATAATAAGAAAAAAATCACATCTGATTTCCCGGAAAAGTGGGAAGTGGAGAGAATATATTTTAATAGCAGTCCTATTATTAACTCTTTGAGATTCCAGTGTATTTCAGTGATCTCTAAACACAGCTGTACAGTACAAGTGCCAGTGCTGGCACGAGGAGCATCTGAGAAAGTTCCCCATTGTGCCAAGACTGTGACATTGCGTTCTGCTGGAGATCTCTTTGGCTCCGTTTCATGCATACCTAGCAGATTTAGCAGATTGTGAAAATGAATGTTTTCCATTCTCATGGCTGATTTTTGCATGCATCTGTTCACTCATCTAAACCTTAGTTACATGCTGCTATGAGAATGAAAGGCTATAATTTTTTCCTTGGAAATTGGGATTGTTTCATGCACCACAATTTCTGCTTAAGGATCCCGCACAGAAATTGTGAAACACTTGTCTTACTAATGTCTTAGAAAAAATTGTAGCTACAGGGATGTATTTTTCTGTCGTTCTGCAGGCATATCTGGGCTTCATGTTATAGGAGTTATGTGCATAAATCAAGAGAAAAGTACTCCCCCTAGAATAGAAAATACCTGTTGGCAGGTACCAAAAGATGAATATTTAAACATGGCACTTGCATATGACATTAATAAACCCACACTGATTATGTCACAAATTCTGCATTGTAATTCATGGTGTTTACTTCATATACCAGGTTGCAAGTTACTGTGAGTGCACAGAGTTTGCCAAATTGTTTGAATATTGTAGCTGTGCTATATTACAGGGCTTACACAGGCATCTGTGTGCTGAATATTTCTCTTTTTATTTTTTGGAAAAAAAATAGCCTGGCAATTAGCTCAATATAATGATCTTGAATAGGGTCATGAAAGAAAACTGATGTATGTGACACTCCAGAATTAACAATGTTTACACTCTCACTTTTTAAAAATTGCATTTCTGGCACATTAGCTTTTTATGCTGTAATTTCACTGTGTTTACCATTCTAAATATCCTTTAATATTAATTTTCTCCATGAAGGAGGAGTTTAAATGGCTTAACCACGTTCTCATAAGAGATCTAGGCGAAGACAAAGGCTGAGATCCAGATGACTCTCAGCCCACCCAACCCCTGCAATGTTTCTAGTAAGTAGCACGTCTGTTGTTTTTTTCAAAATTATTTGTGCTCTGCAGATTTGTATTCCCTTTGTTGCAGCGATGTACTTTTCTGAGCCTTGTCCCTGTGCCACCAAAATTAACATGCACCATCTAAAAGGTAAAGACAAGGGTACAAAGGCAAAAAAGCCATCAGTAGAAGTGCCCCACAGTACTCTTAAAACACTTGCTTCCTGTGCATCCAAAGCACCCATTAAACCTTTATATCAGTCTTCAGAGACTGTCATTTCTTTTTCCACAGCATAAAGTTTACTGGTTCTTCTCTTTTCTAAGGCACCCTCTTTGCTGAGTAGTCACACAAAAGGAACAGAGCTAAAAAGTGAGTCACATTAGTCATGCTGCGTAAGGTCCAGTGAAGTGGATTTCCAATTATTGCTAATTTATTCAAGGGTAAATTGTTGCACTGTGAGGGGGCTAGCAGTAGGGGTGGGTGCAGAGCCACGCCGACCCAGCGGGTGCCCGGCGGGGCACATCATGCAAAGGCTGTCATGGTTGCTGCATCTCCCGGGGGCTGGCTTCAAAATGCACTCACGCACGTGCAGGGTTTGCTCTGCCGTCTCGCAGAAGGAAGAAAGAAGGGTTGGGTTTCATTGGCCCCCTGCTCCTCTGCGTAGTCTCCGGGGACCCTGGTTGCACGCGGGAGCTGAGCTAGACCTGAGCATTTACAGTCAGAGGAACGTCGGGTCTGCCCTTGTGGCTAGGTCCTACTGCGGGCTGGAGCCTGGTGCTTCTTGTATGAGGACAGGGAGGTTCCTGCTCATCTGTTTCACCCGAACTGTGTTTCCTGTCTGGTTTGGGGGTATTTTGTGGAGGGGAAAGAGAGCACCGTGACCCAATGCTACCGCATAGCGATGCTGCAGGCAGCCTCCAGGGCCCCAAAGGGTCTCGGGGGAGCCTCCACTGACAAGACATGCTTGGCTCTGCCCAGCCACAGAGGCAACTGAGAAGGCTTGGCCGTCTGCAGCTATGTGCTCTAGCTGGCACTTTGTAGTCCGGGGAGCTCGTGGTCGAGCCCTTCCCTCCTGCCTTGTGCCCCTACACAGTGTTATTCCTTTAGCTTTATCAGCAGCACGAGCTCCAAACTATTGCGCATCTGGCACTGCTCAGCTCGACGTTATCTTCTCTGGATAAAGACATTTTTGCAATTGATAGATATATAACCTTGTGGTTGAGAACAGCTGGTTTGGTTTTAGTGGCAAGCAGTGTGCTTCTGGCAACGATGTAGCTGACCACGGGAGCCAAGTCCATCTGGGCCCTTCCCCAAGGGCCAGTCTCCTTGCTATGACTGAAGGGTATTTCCCTGTTGAGCTTGCCAGCCTTTCCCTGCAAAGGAGCTAGCTACTTACTTTTACATGCTGCGTCTTAGTGAACCTTTGGGGACCTTCTAAAAAGCTGAGTATATTTTCAATGGAGTTTAGACGCACTGCTTTAAAAGTCTCATTTAGCCCATCCAAACATCTAAGTCAGACACACTTAAAGTATTGTTTCGTAGCAATTTCCTCTGCTCAGTGATCACGGTGGTACTTGCAGAGCCAGAAAGGCTGTATTTTCCTTCTGGGATAGGAAGAAATACAGTAGAACAGGTGGGGTTTGGTGCTTTACAGGTTGGAACTAATCCTGCTGTCTCTTGCGCTGCTCATTTAAAATTTGCATTCTGTTGAATTCAAAGGAAAATCAGAACACAACATCTTTCTTCAGGGAAACAAAGTGTCCTTAGATTTTTAAGACCCCGCACACTAGGTAATAAATATTGCCAGCAAGAATAACCAGTCTTATTTTTACCAATTCCTATTTAACTTAAGACGCTTTCCAAAATTTTCCTGCAGATTTCTAATACGTGTGTGCAAAACTGTTGTGGAATTACAGGTGCTGGGTTTGGGCAGAAGGTTGTAAAGTGTTTACATTTGTGAAGATTTTGTTAAACTGGAATGCTACTGTATTCTCCGCTTATCTAATATTTTACATAATGGAGATGTAAGTTTGCCTGCCTTCCTCTTTTTTTTCCTTTATAAAATGTAAGAGCTGAGAAGCAATTAGAAATGGTTATTTTCTTTTGGCAACTAAAAACTGTTAAGAGTCAGAAAGTTATGTTTGCGGCATAGATTGCTAATAAAATTCGCCTCTTCCTGCCAAAATCAGAGAGTCCAATTTTCGACATCTCCCCGGTCTCTCTCTCTGCACGAGCCATTCGCACCAAACTGGCTGCACTTCTGGCTGTTTTGCTCGTGCACTCTGTCAAAAAATATTTTCTGCATCTCTAATTTCATCAAGATATGCTTGACTGCGAGCATCAGCATCGCCAAGCACTAGTGTTTAATTCAAAATTCGTTGTGTCTGTGGCTGCGGCAGCCGAACAAGTGAAATATCAGCGAGGAACCAGACCACCGAGGTGCTGCGGTTTGTTGGCGTGTTTGTGCGATTAGATGGGAAACGTCACTCTTGTGTGACTGCCTGTGCTCAAGCAGTGCTCCATTGACAATGTAGCATCCATTTCTAATATTCACATCAGCAAAGGGCTATATGTAAAAACTCTGCATTTAATTGTTGTGTTGTAGAGGTGTGTGCCATATTTTGAGAAATAAAAAATACTTCCCCCATTCGTCGTAGTAACACATTTTTAAATAGCAGTCTGCAGTGATAATTATCTCATCTGTGCAATTTCTAAGGTATTTCTTACACTGAGATACAGTCAGCAGTGTTAAGGCTTTAGTAGTCCTAAAGTCAGATGTGGGTAGGATGGCGAAGGTTGTAAAGAGCTAAGACTTGAAGAAAATAGATGGAAAAAAATTGAGGGGTCTGTCTGCCTCTTAAATATGGGTTGTTTTTAGGAACATATGTCGTTTTTGAAATGAAGGTGTATCATTCCTGTTTGATGTGCTCTTGCTTTCACTGTTGATCGTGATCTGCCTTGGACGTAATTATGGTACTGTGATTATCTCCTGCCCTGGCTATTTTATTGTCCTTATTTTGTTGTCCTGCACAGATAATTTTTCTTGAGCACTGGTATACCAGGAGAGGTAGATGCCCAGGATATCGAGCAAGTAACGTTAAGGCATTGTGCCTCTAATCAGGGTTGCCTTTGGACATGGCTGTTGTACAGTGAGGGGGCATGGGTTAGGAGCGGGCGGCTGCCCAGAGCCTCGGAGGTGTGGGGTACAGCTGGGCTGGTGTGGCCCAGCGTAGAAAACAGGCCACTGAGCTTGATTCACATCGTGTGTAAATCCAGCCATTGCTGATCTTCCCTTGACTATATTTAGCGAGGGAATTGGGTTTAGTGGGTGATTGTTTTGAATGATGAGCTGTTCATTACATCTGTTTTCCTTGACTGCTGATGTGAAATAATTGACAGATGAAATGTGAGAGGATAATTTCATGTTTCACACCAGTGACTACATTTTATTTGGTACCCTTCTCACATGATTGGGAAAGACTAGTGTCATATGAATCCTTTGCCCAACTGAATGGTGAGTCAGCAGGTTAATGATGAGGTCATACCAAGACCTCCCGAAAAGCTCTTTGTTGTTGTTTTGGTTGGGTTGGGTTTTGTGTAGGCTTCTGAATAGGTTTCGTGATGCAGCATGCAGTTTCAGTATGTGTCCCTCGGTTCAGATTTATTCCTGGCTGGCGCTGTCGAAGATTTTAACTCTCTGACAGCAATGATACTCAGTGGCAGACCCTTTTCTGGCAGGTTTAGCAGAGTTGCCAGTGGTTGATCGGACACAGACACACTGGCCTGTGCTTTCAGCCCAGGGATAATATCTTTGTCTTGGGGCTGAAGAGTGCTTACATGGACTTGTGTGATACCTTGTTAGGGAAAACAGGATGCCTGGGCTCTGCCGGCATCAGGCGAACCTAATAAATCATGGGATTTAATCAGAAGGGTAGGGCCAGACGCAGGCGAAACAAAACCTGTGATAGGTTTTATCCTGGTAGACAGGCTTGAAATGTCCTTAACTGCTTGCTTTGCTTCTCCAGTAGCTTCAGATGCCCCTGGCTCATAGCAGAGGGCAGTCCTGTGTGCTATGAAATCAAACGACTGATCCAAACCACAGCAGGTACTCACATTGGAAATGAGACCTTAGCCACTGGGAATGGCTCCCCAGTGCAGTCACCAGCGCTCACACACCAGTGCCCAGGAGAGGAGTTTGCAAAGCAAAGCAAAGCAAAGGTGCAGAAATCCTTCCCCTTTTTCCATTACAGACTGGAAATTATTGTTTGCATTGTAATCCTAAAGTTGCATGGAGGTCTATAAAATAGACTCTGTCCCACATATTTCTGGTTACACTTGACACCGAAAAGATAGAAGGATTTCCTCCTGCCTCCCCCACAATGGGAGAGGGTGGGGGGCTTGGAGCGTGACTGCTAATGTGAGCACAACATTGGCGACAGCATCCTGGAATTCAGAGTGCTAATCCTTTCCATATTTCTGAGGTGCCTGTCAGTAGGGTTTTCTGATGGACCAGTGCTCTGGGAATAGAGCCGATTTCTAACTTACAGAGGGCTCCGCACGATACCCCCCTCGCGAACTCCTAGCACAAGATAAATAATTGTTTTGCACTTCTGCTTCCTCTCAATGGTACTATTCTTGCGACCATTCCCAGCCCCGATGCTCGGTCTCCCAGCCAGCAGGTGCGGGAAGCTCAGCGAGGGTGGTCCAAACTCGGCACGCTCTGCAAGAGTGTATCCTGTGTTTCTCAATAACAGCCTCTCCAACCGGCAGATGAGCCCCAGAGGGAGTCCTAGACAGTCCTGCGTTGGGCAGAAGTTGGCAGCAACACAGGGCCTCAAGGATGGAGTTTATAAAGCCGGGAAAAAGTCCCCTCCTGTGGTGCGATGCTCCGTGCCAAGGCCATCATCCTTCCAGCCAAGGCGGGCTGGATGGGTCTCCTGTAAGAGCCTGTCAGCCCCTTTCATTAGGCAGCCGGAGGGGCTGCCGCCGAGTGATGCACGGCACCTCCTTCCATGCCACGCTCACTCCCCGCCAGCCAGAGGAACAAGAGGCCGGGATTAGAAATTAAACTCTGGGTTTTCTGCATGACTGTGCAGGGCGTATTAGCATTAGACCCCTCCTTTTTTTTAATAAATATTTTCTATTTGGTTTTTCCCAGCATCGGTGGTTTTGTTCTTGCCCCCCCGTCCCCATCCCCCCACCTCTGCCAGAGGCGTGGGTATGCAGGGGATTGTTCTGCACGGAGCGGAGGCCTGGATGTGGGTTTCAGGGTTTTGTCCGTCTCATTACAGCGAATGCATCACCTGCATGACTCAGTCATTCTTTGGCTGCCTGGGGAGAGAGGCCTTCAAGAGCTGTTGCAACAATAATCCTGTCTCATTACGGCACATGGCACTGCCGCTGTGAAAGTAGGCAAGCTAGCAGATCTCCTTCTTAGAAAATACCAGTCTAGCCGTGCGGAAAAACTACCTTCTATTACTGGGTAGTCAACGCTATATTGTGGACTTCTGTAGGTGGGGTAATTTAAATCACAGTAATTAAAATGAAAAAGTGATGTCAGGACAGTGCAATACTGGTTTCCTTCATCTAGTATCTATTGTGGAAAGAGAAATTACAAAAATCTCTGTTGATAAAAAAAATAAAATCAAAACAGATTCTGCAGCCCGGGGCAAGATTAAATATTTGTGAAAAGCAAATGTGCAAAACCCTCATATTTCTCTGCATTTGTCCGATGATTTTTTCCCCTGCATTTAGGGAAAGATGCTCAAACTGGATGCATTCAATGGGCCCTACTTTAAGTCACTAGCTTGGTTTGCCACTGTTGTGGTCTGCCATGCTCTTCCAAACCACAGCCTGTCCTTTGGAGTTTCCTTCACGCCTGCGCTTCTTCTGGTGAACATCCACCCTTCAAGTACAAGGGCTGGAATAGGTTTAGGTAAAGGGTTAGTAGATCCCCTCCATAAGGAAGAGCTGCGAACTGTCACTGGAGGCTCTTCCTATAAATCCATCTCTTCCTATAAATCCATCTAGGACCACTGGCAGCCGTACGACCCTATTATAGCTTTTGTCCTGCTATAGCCGCCATCATGGGGCAGCATAAAGCTGCTCCCCTCTGCCCACCCTGCGGCCCCAGCTTCCCCGGCGGGTTTCCCCTTTGCCCGCTCCCGGGGCATGGCTGAGGATCTCCCCGGGGCTGCGCAGGGTCCTCCATACGGGGTCGTCCCAGAGCCGGAGTTTGGCTCGCTCCCACTCCTAAGCGGGGGCCAGAACAGCACCGCCGTATTTTAGAGGATTCGCTGCAGGAACCTCCTCCCGAACAGCAGATGTCCTTGCCAAAGAAGGGTAGTCAAGCTTATGTTTTCTCTAAGAAAGATGTTTCCTGAATGATTAGATTTTTTTCTCCGACTTTCTATATTAAAATATTAAAAAAAAGGAGAAAGTATTACTTTGCGCATGTGGCTGTGTAGTTGAAATATAATTAAAGGGAAACTAGTCTTTTTTTCTTCTGCTAAGGAGTTGCATTTATACATTTTAATACAAAGATATGCTCAGTAGGGAGCAGGAGCCTATCATTGGCTCCTACTGCAGGCAACACAAACTGCAAATCTAAAAGAAAGGGCTACGGCACAGAAAGGAGGAAGCGAATTTCAGATGCAGAAGGAGAATACAAGTATTTAGACCATATCTGTAGCTATAAAGCTGGAGATAAAAGGCTTTTTCCTTTATATTTTCTTTTTATTGTTTTTTATAGTGCAGTACAATACAAACATTACAACCTGGCTGACTCCTGCAGAGATGCCAGGCACTAGCATCGTGTCCAAAAATTAGCTTTATACATATGCTAAATTAAAGATTGGCAGCCGCAGCAGCACAAATGCCATATTGGCAGCAGTTTGCAAATCCCACGTTGGCAGTCTTCTCCACATGAAAGAAGAGAGGAAATACAAAGGGCAAAAAGCCCAAGAGACTTTCTCTAGTGAATAGCAGCGAGTGGAACACAGAAAGTATCTGCAGGGAAAAAAAACCTCCAAATTACTGAAGATAAAAGAATAAAGCTGAATCTGTGAGGAGCTCAAACGAGGGCCCATTTACACCTTTTGGAGAAAGAGCCATTAGTAAGCAAACGTTATTTTGGTGGGAAGGGTGCAAGTCCGGTGCTGGGCAGAGGACGGCACTAGCCCCCCGTGGGGTCTGGAACCAAGGGGGCTGGGTTCTTCTCCGGCACTTGTGTAAAGCTCCATTTTAATCTCTTAAATTAGGCTGTTGCTAAATATATTGGACTTATAGCATATAGGTTTATTTGGGTTCTCCTTTACAAATTGTATATTTTGATCTATCTGCAGAAAAAAAAATAATTGTATTTTTTATGATTTTTAATCAAAATTGTCATTGCTTTTAATTCATTAATCTGAACATACAAATTTTCATGTTACTTCTGTTTGTAACTGTGTTCAGGGTACATTTTACAACAACAAGTAGTTTCTCTTACACGTGTGGTTGGCAGCAGTTCCTTCTAGGTCTGCCCAGTCAGGATGGATTACTTCGCTCCTTCAACCTACCCACCTATGTTATTTTGGCTGGCGTTACTTCCTTCTTGAGAAGTTACTGCATCTGGTAATTTACCATGAGCAGTAAATCCTTCCAATGCTTCGACTTGCCTGGATTTTAGAAGTCACACAGCCTGTTTTCAGGATAGATACCTGGACTTGAACCAAGATATGCAGTAGTAAGTGGTTGTGTGAAGGTAAAAGAAAAGGAAGAGCCACAAGTTAAGAGAAATCACCTAATAGTTCTAATGCTTGGCTGTATCAAAAGGTGGGTCCCAAGATGGACGTGCAGAGACGTAGAATTTGAATTTTTCCAGAACTTTTGGTTTTGTATAATCTTTAAGTCGCTATAAGCACTGAAGTATTTCATGATCTTCCAAACCCGCATCTTTGGTCTAGAACAAGACATGATTTTTTTTTTCCTTCCCCAGAAGGAGTTTGCAGTGATTCAAAGAGCAGCAAACAACAACTGTTTAATTCCTTTCCATCTGCGTGCCGCCTGTGAGGTCTCACCACTCCTGTAGCCAACCCGTGCCCAAGTCCCAGGCCAGCGCTGCAGGATCTAATGCACTGCTGAGTCAGTGGATGCGGCTCCGGATCAGGCACCTCCGCTGAGCAGGGCAGGGCACATGGGACAGTGGTTTTGCCAGTGTGGAACATGGGTCTGGTGCACACCATCCCCTGCCCCGTTGCGTTTGGCTTGCCCACCCCCTGCAGTGTGGGGCACCAGCCACCACATCAGATAAACTGCCAGAGAAACTCTGTGTCATTTTCAGGATGCCATTTGCTTTTCAGCAGCTCACAAGCCACAGAAGCACATGCCAGGGGACAGCAAAGACCCTACAAGTAGGAGCAGGGAGTCCCCAGCCTCAAGTACCATCTCCTGTGCCATCCAAACCATGAACAGGGAGAGACTTCAGGTGGAGCTGGGCTTACAGAGCACTCTGGTGTCTGTCCTGCAGGAGGGGGCAACGACAGGAGGTCCAGTAGCAGCACAGTGAGGACTCAGCAGCAGACCAAAAGCTGCAGGATGAGAAGGACTACGTTCATAGCTGATGAACCCCCTTGCAAAGGGAGAATAAAAACACTGCCATGGCCACCTGGAAGCTGGTGGTTGCCCAGCTTTCTCTGCTCCCCTACCAAACATTCAGGGCTGCTAAAAGAGGGCTCTTGGCCCTCACTTCCTGCAGGTGATGGACACGTGGGTTGTCAAAGCAGTCTTTGCTTGCATTGGGCTTTCCAGCTGCATCAAGAGGTGGGATCTAAAGGCTGGACATGGGATTTTGAGAAGGAGAAAGTGTTGTTCCTGTATTATTCATTAGCGACCTCTGCTAATCATGTCCTGGGCAAAGGCACTTGTGTTTTCCACTGAGGCACCCGCTGAAGCCTGGCTGTGCTCCACGCTCATGGTGGCTTTCTCTGCCAAGTCTGATTTTGCACGTTCACTCTGTTGAGCCTTCTCTCACCACTGCAGCCCTGGTTTTGTTCCCAGGCTTTCTCTAGAGCCTGTAGGACCAGCTGTGTCCTTGAGTTGTCTGGCTTTGGCTGCAGATGCCAAGATGCTTCAAACAGGAAAAATTATCAAGTGGCACGTTCCAAGCAAATCGAAAAGCACCTCTGTTTCACACAATGCATGGTTAGGCTCTTTTCCCTCTCAATAGCGTGGAAATGAGCATCAATCCAAAAAGGAAGAGACCATATTAATGAAAGAATCCAGTCAAGGACTATTAAATACAACGACACTGCCTCTCGTTCCAGGGATCCCTGATCCAGTGTAGGTAGAAGGGGGAACTTTCTTTCTTCATGCTCCTGGGAACAGAATTTTTGACAGCTTTAGTGGAAGATGAATGGATCAAGACCAGCTTCCAACGTACAAGAGAGTGAGGAAAGGGAGCTTAGATTGACTTCTTGGTGATCACTCTGACTGTTTGAAGGCACCACACAGATTGGAGGATGTGACTTGGATGCATGCTCTTCCAGGCTGACACATGCGCATCTTCACTCATGCCAAGCGTACCCTTATTCTGTTATTGCGTACTGTGCCTGTAGTGCATTAAACCATAAAAGCAGAGATCTGCGCAGGTTTCTCTGGAAAAGCTTGCTGTGCTGGGAATCCCTTTTGTTATCTCAAGTCTAGGTTTGATTTTTACAAATCCTGATGCATTAGGTGAAGTTCAGAGGATGATCTGTAATTATGTATGGGCTTTGCTCCCACAAAATCAATACCATGTGATGGATGACCATTGATCCTAGTGAGGGCAAGGAAAAAGGCCCACCAAGCAGCAAGAGTTTAGCAAGGAAACTTTAGACCCTGTGCCAGGGCCAGGGCTGTTCAGGAGTCAGCAAGACTGAGACAGCTATGAAGGTGTGTATGTGTGTATGAGACAGCGGAGCTGCAAAAAGTTACCTTTTTGCTCAGTACTTCTCGACATGCCCAGAAAAAACTGTGAAACAAAGGGCCTCCAAACTCTGCTTCCACAGTGAGGGATATGGAAGTCAGGCCAATTTCTGAACATCTTGGGAGGTTCCCCCCAGTCGTCTCTTCTCCATCTATGGTGTGGTCATTAACCTCTTCTGGAAGGAACTGAGTTGTCCTCAGTCAAAGGATGACTGCTTCTCCAGGGAATCTCCTGTTGCATTTGCAGTTGTGTCTGTGTCTTTGTCTGGATGCTGGGAAGCTCACTGTAGTGCTAACCTTGAATTTCTGTCATCGCCCTTGACCATCTCGTAGGTTTAGCTCAGAGCTTTCCCTTGATTGTCTGCTGCTCCAGTGTCCTAAAGCATCCACATGGCATGTGCATGGCGACGTCCTGAGCTCCCCCTGGTTGCCCCTGCGTGGCTGCTGCCTTCACAACCCAAACGTATTCAGTGCCCTGACCAAATGCTGGTGTTCCCCAGGAATCCCACCATCGGCACGCAGTCTCCGTTGTGTTTGGCTGGGGCCACCGGCTCAGCCCCGACACTGGTGATCGGCAGCACTGTGCTACTGTTTGGTGTGGTTGACTTGGGTTGTGGTGTCTTGGGAGCAATTGAGTCAGTTCAGGTGTTTTGCAGTGGGCAACAAAAGGTCAAAGTTAAGCCAACTTCCTCATGAATCTTCATGGACCTGCATGTAAGGGAGAGCAACCACATCCAAGGGACAACCAGGAACCATAGCTTTGGAGCACTGGGTATGGAAAGGGGATGAGAAGGGACACATGAAATGTCCATGGTTAGCTGAGGGAAGTCCAGTCATTTTTATGCACGTCCACAGCCTCTGATCTGGGCTAAAGTTACTCTTCCAGAAAGTGTGAACAGCCTTCACCTGGCAGAGGGACCTTACGCTGTGTCAGTGCTTCGCATCATGTGGTCAAAATGATTTTAAAATCTTGGATTAGGTGCTTTAACTATGAGACACACTTTCCCACTGACAACAGCTTTATTTTTTGTCACTTCTTCATGGTACTTATCCCAAATGCTAGTGATACTTCTCTTTTACTGCGTTCAAGAACTTACTACTTTCAGTGGAGTGTTAACATGCTTAAATTATTTGTACATGCCTTGCATCTTAATCACAGTTAAGCCAAACAATACATATTTATCTCTTTTCGTCTCTCGTTTTTACCTTGCTCCTTCTTGCTTCCGTACAAACATATTTCTATTTATTACGGTCTTTCTGATGACAAAGTGCCCAGAATTAAAAATAACTAAAGACTAGCAGTACTGTTGTTGCAGAGCTACACAGAGATGGATGTGACATGATACAGCTCCATTGGCTGTTTTTTCACCACTGCACTGTCACACAGCACATCCCTTTCTCATTTGCCATCCCCAGTTAGCCACACTGCCACTTTGGCTTTGGCTTTGTCACTGATGGTCCATGGCTTTGAATTTTGTTTTTCTCCTTAGCTCTTTTGTATTTAGTTCTCATCCTCTTGCACTGCTTTTGATTTTTTTCATGTTAGGGTCGCTAGAAAATTTTTTTTGTGGTGATGTTCTCATTTTCTTCAAGACCACCAGCATAGATGCAAATTAGAACCAAAAATAATTTCAACAGGAGTACCCTGAACAGTTTTCTTAGCTCAATCGGGTTATTTTGCTGTTTATTTCAGCTTATGATCTGCTTGACAATCTTTTCCAGCAATGCAGCTTTTTCCCCTTGAATTTTGAGCGCTCGGGTCTTAGAGCACTGAAATTATGAGAAAGTCTCAAAGAGTAAAGTGCTGCTGTAATATAAAATTGTTTGAATTGTTCTCCTGACTCCAATGCATTATTTTCCTTCTATTATCTCACAATGGCATGAGCATATATATGAAAAAGCTGAATCAAGTCGGAATCGTGACCGTCTACTCCTCCCCCATGTCCTGTCAGTTTCTTCATCCCAGATTAGTGTCTGTTGGCTTGGGAAGCAAAGAGGGAGCAGATGGACCACAAAATGAGATTCTGTAACCTTCTTACCCAATAGATCTGCTTTCTGCATGTATTCAGACATATTTACTTACTGTAGTGACAATTATCAGTTTTATTTCTTTTAAGAAAACCAAACAACTTCAGCTCAGTATGAAAGAGAGCAAACTAAATTGTCTTCTGGCACCATTACCATCCATATAATTTTAAATCAATTAGGAGTTATGTGGCTGGATTCCGATCTGTGTTATACCTGAATATGCCCATTAAATCCATAGGTATGCTTAGGTATAAGGGGACAGACACAGTATGTGCAGTCTGTGGACTCTAGATAACTTTTTATTGTTCATAACGCAGGTCAGAAGAGCACAGTTGTTTATTTCCTGGGATGTTTTGTTTGAATATACTATTTGCATGGCCAGATGAAGCATCTTTTTTTACTTGCAAATGAAAGGAGTTGAATACAAAAGTAACCAAATAATAACCACAAAGTTATTGAAAGCTTCAAAATGCATCAAATAAAGAATTCAGTTCATTCAGAAACTTGCATGTTTCCTATGCCTCATTTGAGACGGACCCATTCAGACCACTGGATGTATTTTAGATGAGAGGAAATAAATGTAGTTGGCTAGCATTCGGTTAAGGTATAGCTGACAATGAAAGCATCTCCCTGCTCTCAGCCATGCAATGTGTCGGTGTAACCATACATTGAGCTCGTCCTGAAGATCCACTGTTAGCATGATATTCTTACAGCGGCAAAGGTCTATAGTTAGACCTTTCATATTAGCAAAACCTTGTGTGTCTCAGCTGGGATAGGAGTCACCAGCCCCGAAAACACTGAGGTGAGACTCGTCTTGCCTGTGGTGGCTCTCTAGGAAGAAGGTGCTTTGTCTCAACTAGCTGCCGAGGCTGCCTGCATATTCAGCCGAGGGAGCTGGGTGCCTCCAAAGAACAAATCATCTCTACACCGTAGGCAGCTAGTCTAGGAGAAGATAAATCTCCTTCCAGACACACCTACCTCTCACTATTGACTGTAAAAAAAACTCCAGAAAAAAACTTAGAGCAGACACCTAACTTTTAGATGACTCAGGCTGGATGCGAGGAATCCAAATATGTTGTGAGAACGTATTTGGCCAAATACATTGTGACAAACTCCTGTACTAAAAAAAGTGCCTTCACTCTCACGCTGAGCAGATGGGACTTGTCCAACAAGTATATGGCACACATATGGCCATGCACTGGAAACACTGGGTATCTTCCTTAGGAGGAGAAAGGAACGTGTCAAACCTAGCGATTAGGACCTGGAGTTTTAGGAGTTTTAGGTAATGGGGAAAATAAAACCGAGCGGTAGAGACTTTGTGTACAAGAATTGCCTGGCTGCCTTATATGCGCGAGTGCATTGCCAAGAGCTGCAGGTGTTCAATCAGGCTGCTTTTATTTGAGGTGCCTAACGTGGATTTCAAAACCACCAGATAGGCAACCTGGCTTGCAAATTGACCTTAATTTCTTCTAATTGCATGTCTTATTCTTCATTATTTTTCTTGTTAGAGACAGAATTTTGAAAGGCGATTCACTAGTGCAGCTATTTTTGACTCATCGCTGACTTTGTCTTACTTCGTGTTATTTAATGGGTTCCAGTGGCCATATGCTGCAGAGAATCCTGGAACAAAGTGAGTAAACTGGGAGGCATTGCTCGGAAGGATAAATTTCACAGTTGGAAACACACTTAATACTAAGCCTTCTAACCAGTTTTTCCAGAAATCGCAAGCTTGATTGCCATGATATCTGAACATGGCATTAGCTACTCTAATGAGGAAAATAATTGATATGCTATGGAAATTAGGTCTAATTAGATCTTGTTAAGATAAATATCTCAGTTCAGCTGAAAACTTGAAGAGATACATTTTGCAGTATTCCAGGTTATAAATATGACCCTCGTTCTTCACCCCCTCTGCGTCTTGGGTTGCTACTGGTAGAAGTGAATGTGAAAAGCCTCCTTATCAGAATCACTGCAGTCAGTACCCGCTTGACACAGAATAAGTGACAAAGATGGTGGATAGTTGAAATCTTACATAGCTTAAAACCCATTTATTTTTTACATCGGCTTTAGACAAAGATCCTAATTTCAGAACCATGTAACAAAACATCTCCTGTCTATTCATTTTCTTCAGTTAAAGAAATACATTAATGTTTATATATTTTCTGATCCATGGCAAATAATGCTCTTTGATGCTCTTTAATGCTGTTTTCATTAACTTTAGAATTACATGTATGCTGTATTATATCAATAACATTTTGATGGGTGGCAAATATTGGGTGCAAGCTATAACAAAATCAAAGTTCCTTTGAAATTTAAAGGAAAAAGAAGAAAAAAAGCCAAAAATATATAAGGTGGGCCAGTATTTAGACCGGGAAGATGACTTATACCCAGATGTATACCTTGCAAGGTGCTGCCAAGCAATGGGCCAAACTCGTCTTCCCCCTTCACTAGTGGAGTTGCCATGGGACTCAAAGCAGGATGAAACCTTATGGGCAGCTGCCTCGTTTTCTTCCAGCTTGCACAAAACACAGATCCAAAATCTTTACTTTCTTGACGGGCTTGAGTTTCCAGCTTGCGCACTGACACTCCTTCCGCAGTGCAAAACAGGGGGGAATCAACGTTCTCTAATAATTTTAGTTTGATATTTTCCCATTTTCACAGAATAAGCTATTTAAAATGAACCCTTTAAAAGTCTGCCTTCAGATACTCATTTTTCAGAGCCCCTGAGCTGGTGACCTACAAGCCCTAAAAACACTGTATGCATCCTGTAGCATCACAGGCCATTTTAAAAACATAACATGTTAAGGAGCCAATTTCCATTACTTGCTGCAATTCCTTTGCTGTCAGCCTGGCAGAGCTGGCAGCTTTGGCCAGCTCCTCCTGTTCCCTGCAGCCACCAGCTTGCCTTCTAGGGAGTGGGTTGTACTGGGGGGTGACTCTGCAGAGCAGTGGGGACAACTCCTCGGTGCGTCAGTGCTACTGGGAGCCCAAATGCATGAGGGTAGCACAGGGGACCAGCCTGGGCCAGGGGGATTTGTCCATGAGGACCACCGCTCCAGGAGGCAGATTCACCAAGTGGTCCCTGCAAGGATGAGGGTCTGATGGCAGAAGCCACAAAAGCTTCTTCTAGGCAAATCCAGTCCCTCTGGAAAAAAAAATAATCCATCTATATGTCCTATTATTGACAAGGCTTGAGCAAGGGGAAAGGTGAATGATCTGATGGTTGCAGTCATGGTTCCTGACAGCTTTTCAATGTCTCTGTGTCTTGATAAATACATACCTCTGTCCACTGACATTTTTCCTTACAAAATGAGTGCAGGGGAAACCGAGGCAAGCTAGTGTATCATTTTCCTGAATGAAGGTGAATAATAAGTGAGTAAACCAAGATGACTCTTACTATGACCTTTAAATATTTATAAATTAAATAGCCATTTGCATTACTTATTTTCTATTATTAATGTATTTCTCTTCTTTTATTCTTGGTCTGTCTGGTCATTACCACCATTCTGCATCTTCCATTTCAGAAAATACTTACAAGCATTGTAAAGATTCCCAGACCCTCCATGTATAGATGTGCATAGACAGTCACTGGATGAGATACCATGCAGACCAGCAGCAGATGTATGTAGATTTCTTCAGTGGGAGTTTATTGCAGTGATTTCACTATTTAAGTCACACAGCACCAAGGCAGCAGTTGTTTTTTTATTAAAAATCTATTTACTCTTTTTCTGACAAACCTAATGATTGCAGAAATGAGGAATCAGCCTGCAAACAGTCCAAATTTAAATAAAATCACCCCCACACTAGACTATAACAGTGGCAGATGGACAGAGGAAGAAAGTGTATATAGTCATATTTTTTGCCATTATAGTATAGACCCTTTCAGATTGCAGCAAGCAACTTGCCATCTGCAAATCTGAGTCTTTCCTTTTCTGCTGAGGCACTGATTCAAGAATCATGATTTCTGAAGTTTGAGTTAAAGTATGAAGTGGTTTATCTCTCATTTTAAAGGCATACTGATCCCATGATTTTACTTCAAACACGTGGGAAAGGCATCCTGAAAATTTCCTCGGATTTCTCCTTAACACAAAACCCAAAGCCACTGGCTCACACTTAGGTATGTGGTGAGGTAATGGGTTGCACACATGAATAGCTTTTTGTCAAATAGTCTCTTATTGCTGTTGTTCTCCCGGTTTTTGTTTGGTTTACTCTATGGCCAAATGATTTGCTCTATGCTTGTATGGTATGTAGATCACACTGAGCACCTTCCTTATTGCAGTACACATACTCAACAGCAATGGGTGTTTGGTTTTAATGTTGCCCCTCTGAAGAGATAAGAATCTGAGCACTACATAAATGTCATTGATTTTTAAGGGCCAGATCTTCACGTAAATGGCTGCTGATTTAGCGGGAGTGTCAATTTAATACAGATCTGCAAACAAAATCTGGGCATATTTTAAAAACCCCTCAGTGCGTCAACCCACTGTTGTTTTCCACAGTTTTATCTGACCGTAAGTTTGCAAAGTGATGCTGAGGATGTGACCATCACAGAGCTCAGACAAACATGTGCAAGTTGCAGCCTACCAGGGCTTCTGATGCTTTCACATTATGGGCAGGGAGTTACTTAATCTAAGGGTCAGGACTCTCATACAGGTTTAACATTTTTTTTCCCTCTGAGTAGCCAGCAGTAACCAAAAAAACCTCCTTTAGGGATGAAAGCCTATTTTGAACTTGTCTAAGAAGAGGATGCAATTCAGTTCTGGCAATTCCCTTTCAAGAGGTGCTGCAGTATGCATTGCATCGCAGTATTTCTAATTTTCACCAAATCAGGGTCGCTTTCTGCGAGGCAAAAAGAGGAAAGGTTTCTTTTGTTAATCGTACATGCAAGAGCCATGTACAAAATAAAGTATTAAATACAGTAATTACAGTAATTTTTGTTAAAATATTTCTACACAATAAACCTGTGGCTTTGAAAACTCTACCAGAAGCAAAAGAAAAACAATCTGTAATGAAAAAATTGAAATCAGAAGCCACTAATAACACTAAAGGGAGCCCAGAAGCCAAATTAATGTTTCTACAAAGAAATACTTTCTACACCAGGCAAATTCCTAGTAAGACTCTTACCTGGGTCTTTATATATAGGATTCAGATTTCATTTTGAAGCACGCTTTTTACAAACTGTTTAGTGTTCATATGTCATTACCACTGTTGGGCCAGATTGCACCTGGCATCGATATAAACAAAGCTTTGGCAAGAATTCTTTCCTTTGGGATGGAGACATCTGATTTTCAAGCTGAAAACATGTCAGTGTTGCAAGACACTCCAAATAGGCTGTTTTACCAGTGCAGTAAATTAACCCGCCTGGTGTAGTGTTAAATGCTTTACAAACATCGGCTGAAGGCGAGGGAGGGGAACAGCAAAAAACAAACAAAAACATTTCAATAACTTGTTTGACTAGGAGCAGCGAAAAAAGTACAAGCAAAGCTCGAAGGGAGGGTGTGATCCTTGGGAGACAGGACAGCAGAAGACCACATTTTCTGAATTTTGCCCGGTATTCAACCCAGAGAGTGTGCCACAGCGTGGGAAGACACAGAAGGAGCAGAATGAGTTATACAGACGATAGAAAAGGCATCTTCATTTGAAAAACAGATTAGGATAACAGCAAACAGTGACTCTAACTCATCATCTCCTTGTCTACAGGAGGAAGGCTTTTTGAAAGCTATTACATGCAAGAGGTTTGCCTTTAATGCTGCAAACCGCTGGTGGACAAAGACTACGTGGGCAAAACAGAGGATAAAATATTAGGCTATCCCCCTTGCTTCCCCATTGTTCAGGATGAAAAAGCTGAGCTGAACTTCTGGGCACACAGAATTGGCTGAGTGAAAGCTGTCGTCGCTAGATCGTGCATTTGTGCTAAGCCTGAATGGTCTAGAGGACAATGGAGTTCAACCTGCCTGTGGCTCTACAGCGATTCTGCAATATAGATGTGAAACTAGGATAGCCGGAAAGTAGGTCCACATGCGTATGGAGTCAAACAGCAGCCTGTCCTGAGAAACACAGGCAGAAGCGGTGTTCTTAAATATATATATTTATATAGCTGTTAGACTGAAGCCATTTGCTACTCTTCTCTTGCTATTTTAATTATCCTGATAGCCATCTATTTACAAACATGCGTGTAAGTGGGCTAGAATGATTAATTAATATTCATAAGCATTCATAAAATGTGACAAAGTTTATGTGAGGGTGGATGGTAATTCCCAAGAGGATTACATTTGTGTTAACTGTACATTTCTATTGGTAAGATTGAGCATGATTGATTCTTGCTTGGCCAGTGATAGAGGACTTAGCTTCCATACTGGCAGAGATTATATCTGGTCAACAGGAAATGAAAACTGGCCAAGAAACTGCCAACACAGAATCTGAAGCTGTGAAACCTGGTCAAGAAGAAATAAAGCCAAATAAGCAACAGATGAAAAATTATCTTAAAGCAAAGATCAAATCACTCCGCTGGAAACGAGAATTGTATTGGAAAAGGTGATGCCAAGAGCATGAAGGGACGTAGGAATTTTTTTAAAAATAATATTAATAAATAAACTGGAGTGCTGAATACCAGTAATTTTTTAAAAATGGACTTTAACGTTTTTCAAAAATAAAAAAAGAAGTAGACAGTTTTAATATGCTCGAACACTTCTGACAAATAGCAGAGAAGACTTCTAAACCTTGCAAATCATTTGGAAGAGAATGCCAGAGGTCTCAGTACACGAGAGCCATGGACATACTGGAGAAAGTCCAGCAAAGGGCTGCAAAGATGATGAAGGGACTGGAGCATCTCTCCTTTGAGGAAAGGCTGAGAGAGCTGGGACTGTTCAGCCTGGAGAAGAGAAGGCTCGGGAGCGGGAGGAGCTCATCAATGTATATAAATACCTGAAGGGAGGGTGCAAAGAGGACACAGCCAGACTCTTCTCAGTGGTGCCCAGTGGCAGGACCAGAGGCAATGGGCACAACCTGAAACACAGGAGGTTCCCTCTGAACATCAGGAAACACTTTGTCACTGTGAGAGTGACTGAGCACTGGCACAGATTATCCAGGGAGGTTGTGGATTCTCCATCCGTGGACATATTCAGAAGCCGTCTGGACACAGTCCTGGCAACCCGCTCTGGGCGGCCCTGCTTGAGCAAGGGGGTTGGACCAGATGACCTCCAGAGGTCCCTTCCCTCCCATCCTGTGATTCTGTGACTTTGTCTGAAGCCCACTGGGGAAGGTGATATAATGAGGAACCAGAAAGGAAAGAGACTTTGGTAGGATACACACTTTACAATAGTTTTCTGGTACTGTTGTATCTGCTACAGCACCCTCAGACATTGGAGTAGTCCAGTGGGCTCAAGAGGGACAACAGACTTGTTCCTGCACCTGGGCCGCAGAAACCTACTGCCTCTAAAGAGGAGAATTCCTAGGGAGTTTATTGACAATTGCATGCCAAATGAAAGAGTGGGGAGAGAAATGGGTAGGGAACTCGCCGACAGATAAAGCCAAACAGCACTGATGTCACTGTGTATTTTGCCCTCAGGAAATAAGTGAAGTTCTCTAGATGTAGAGCAAACCCTTGACAAGCGGTGTGAGGACCACCTTGGACTGTACTGGCCACAGTGCCATCCCAAGCGAGAGCGAAGCCACCTTAACTAGCAAAGGACCTGAATGGCCTGCTGTGTCCAGCAGCATAACCACACACCAGCACAAGCACCACAAACATGCTGGTGGGGATGATGCCTCCATGCCCAGCTGGAATGAGCAAACAGAGCCGGGGAGCTTCCGGAGGTTGTAGGGGTGGCTGCCAGATGGACACGATGCTCAGTGGCAAGCTGGCAGCGGAGGGAGCAGCCACTGCCAAGGAAAGGGGAGGGAGCGTCACCTGAGGCCCACCGGGCTTAACCTGCACCTGATGCAGGTGATGGGAGTGGGTATTCTGGCTGGAGAAGATGGCTCTGAGCACTTTGGGGGAAAAACTACCTTCTGGTCTCAATACAAAACACATTATTACCGTGGCAGTCAAAAAGTGTAAACAGGTTTAGCAAGTAAAGCAGAATGGTTTCCCTTAGAAAGAGTTCATTAGGTAAGTAGGATACATTTTAACGAATCTTTTTTGGCAGTCCTTCATTCAGATCAAGAAGGAGATTCATATCAAGTCAAAGGGACAAAAAATTGCTAAATACATATTTAGACTAGACAGTTACACAACAAAAAGCAAGTTGGGATACCATGAACAAAAATGGTAATTTAATGGGTGTCAAACTTGTGAATGCTGAATTCCATTTTATCACTGTTGGTTTAAAATTAATATAATAAAACCAAAGCAGCAGTACCACACAATTATACTGCTATAAAATCCTGATTGTCCATGTAGTTCATTCACACAAGAAAATAAACTATACCTCTAGCGGTACTTTGGCGAACAGATGCATGCCAAAGCTTAGCATCAACTTAATGTTATTGGTGTTAACTAAATTAAAGGTAGTTAAATTGGTACAAAGGCAGGGACCAGGCTGGCCTCAGCGTTTATTATATGTGTTAAGAAATGGTCCAAAGCTGAACCCATCTTATTAGTCTTCTATTGACATTGCATTTGGCAGAGTCATTGTCCAGAAAGTGAGAGAAAAATACGTGATAAGCCAGACGTAAAGAATTTGAGCTTAAAGCCTGACAGACTGCTTGAAGTAGATTAAATCCATGTCATATTTGGACTTGGACAGATCTAACAGTAGGTAACGGAAACACAGGTGAAGGACCCTGCATGTTCAGGCCTGGAAAAATGTTATGAAGGGAGCAACCTAACTGAAGGCAAAAGTTGTGTTGGTCAAGTAGTTGATGATTTGACATGGTGCCCTGCTTCCAGATGCCCCGGTCGGTTATGCTGAGATAACTTTAGGGGTAAGTAGTACGGATGTAAGAATGGGGGCTCGTAGTGATGGTTGTTTTGGGATGCAGGCATTTGCTTGAATCATACCTGCAACTCTCCTCATTAGCACAAAACAAGTGAAATGGTGGGTGCTTAGCTGGTTGGCTCTGCTGGAAAAAACAAAAAAGAGCTCAAGAATTTCCTCTTTCCATGTTGCCCTTCCTAGCTGCTTATTGTCATCCTTTGCAAGCCCCTTGCTCGCAGTGATGCAATTGTTTGTATGGCCATGCTGTAAACGGGTCTGGGTTAAAAAAAAAAATCCTACTCTCCAACCCAGAAATAAAATAACCCTGAGTTTTTCTAATGTGATTGCTTCAGTGATCCAGTTTGCATCTTGGAGTGAGAAACAGTTGCATTGGAAATGCTTGCATGGAGAAAAAAAATGGGGCATGGAGTGGGAATAAGCAGAAGAGGGTAGAAACTGCCGAGATTTTGCAGAAATAAACATATATTGATTTATCTTATCCTTTTATTGGGGAATATGCACCAACCGTACTTTACAGATATTCCAGAAGCCCCACTAAGGAGCACCTTCTCAGTCAGCCTAGCATTAAAAGTAGTTGATTTCATCAGGAAAAAAATACAGTTGAAGAAAAGCTTAGGGAAAGAAATGTCACAAGTTCCAGTAATTTGTTCCACTGCAATCAGGAACATCTAAATGAGGAACTTAAAAAGGCTTTGAAGAACACCAATAAACAATTAAGATTTCTTCTCTACGTGTCTATAAAGATGTGTATTATATTGTACCAGTACAATACATCTACCAGTGAGGTACAAATACAACCATAGGATTGACACAGGGGAGATTTGACCTAGAAAATAACCACCTCCTCAGGTCTCACTTTCAAAGAGGAGAAAAATCTCAGCTCCTTTAACACTGATCATAGGTCTAGGCAGGGAAAAATTCACATTGTCAGATTCGGTTTAGACCACAGAAAACAAGTGAAGTCATTTCTAAAAGGTCCTTACTCCTTGCCATGAGTACATGAGTCATAGAGTTGATCTTATTTTATATATGGGGGCTCGGTTCCTGCCTCAGCTAGTCACTGCCGATGCAGGGACATGCGGGACATGGCATTCTGGTGCTGTTTCCCCTCTCCCACTTCGGGGGTGTGGGGGTGGAAAGAAGGGGGTGCAGCTGCTTTTGTACTGCTGCCCATCCTTCAGGGACTCTGCCAAGAATGAACAGCTAGCTGTAACAGGCTTCGTCACATCATTAGGAGCATCTGAGAAAATGTTGCCTACAGGAGGTGCTAAAACCTGCATTTGGGGTAGAGTGGGATGTTCGGGTTCCTTGACTCACCCCAGGCACCCATCCAAGTGGGATCTCTATCAGAAGGAAGCCCTTCTGGTAGAGAAAGAAGAAGGGTTTCTGGGACAATCCAGCGTAGCGAGGTGGGTCTTTGTTAAGGTAAGCACTGGCTGAGAAATACATGTATAAAACAAGTTTGCTTCACGGGAAGGCAAGAGTTGTGTCAATTTAGTGCGAAGCTTGTTAGATCAAAGTTTCCTGTGTTGAACATCCCCGTGGAGAGCTATCTATTCAGTGCTCCTGGCGTCTACTTCTTTCAGGCTTCTAAACTTAAAAACATCTAAAATTACGTTCATGCTCTCCTAACATGATTCTCCCATGGAAGTAATTACTGCAATTACAGGCTACGTCTACAGTGTTAAATGCATCTGATCCAAGGAGAGATCCCTGGTGCCCTCGCCTAGTGGGGCAGGGGAGCTCATGGCCACATTGCATAGGGGCAAACCTCTAGAGCAGACTGACTGCAGTGACGGATATGTAGCACATGGGTGTGGGTCTCCCCATGACACACAGAAGGGCTTTGATGGACCTACAGTATGCTTGTTTTTCTGGGTGGTTTTTCTTCAGTTCCAGCAGCTGAAATAATATGAGCAGTGTGCCATATCAACGTGGGGTTTTTTTAACCTTTAACTGAGGATATGTGTTGCATGCCCTGGGGCATGGCAAGA
The DNA here is from genome assembly GCA_013389945.1 of Fregata magnificens. Lineage (NCBI taxonomy): Eukaryota > Metazoa > Chordata > Aves > Suliformes > Fregatidae > Fregata > Fregata magnificens. The sequence goes on along the minus strand of WAAD01009862.1, from coordinate 66,768 downwards.
TGGCACGTGTGAGTGTTTGAAGGTACACAGGCCTTGCTGGAGCAGCGTCACAGGACTGAGCAGGGTGCAGGCAGCTGAACCTGGTGCGGCCTTGCCCATACTGCTCTTTGGGTGTGATGCCTGCAGAGACCCATCTCTAAAACCACACCTTTGTTTCGATTTGCAGGAAATAGATGATTCACTACCCCAAAGGAGATTCTGGGTGTAAATGAGCAGTTGTGCCTTGTGGGCAGTTGGGGCCCAAGACCTTCAGGTGAAGCTGGGAGCTAACTTATCTGATGGTATAGATTTTCTCAGAGGGTCCATAAACAGAAATTGAAATTAATCACATGATCTCACAAGGGAGCGCGGGACTGCAGGAGAGAATCTCTGCTTTAAAAAGCTGCCTGTGAGATGAGAAGGTTGAAGTCCTCTCTAGACGGCGCAAGAAGCCACCTGGTGGGAGGACTTCCTGGGGGTGCCTTGCTCAGCGTATGACACCTGAGTGACCAGCTGGTGTCATAAATCCTGTGCTAAACGCGTTGCATGGAAACACATGCATCTTCAAGGTGACACCACTTAACTTTAAAATGTGGGTTGAAAAGGATGAGATGAGAGCTATTTTGCACAAGTATGCTTTTACTGTGGGTATGACCTGTAAACACTTGGGCTTGGGGAATTCTGTGGGATTTTGATCACATTACAGAATATTAATTTGCTGATTCACCAGTGCAAATAAAGCACTTTATGAAAACTGAGATAAGAGCTGTTGATCAGTATTTGCACAATACCAAAAAACATGCACAGTTGTTCCAATTTTTCTCTTTGAAACACCTGGTTTTATTGAGTCTGGGGGTAGACTAGGAAAAGTTTCTTCCAGAAAAGAGGAAGGATGAAGCCGTGGCACAGCTGACCTGATTTTTCTTAATGCCTTCTTCGTTCCTAAGGGCTTCTGAGCAACTTGGGGCAGACTTTGGCTCCTTCAGTACAAGCAGGCGTAGGCCTCCGGCCAGTTGTTTTCTTTCTGATAAACTTTTGTTTGCCTTTAGCTTGCCTTTAACTTTCCACACTGTTTAATGTTTACCTCATTTGGCTTTAATTTTTTTTTTCAAATAATTTATTAAATCATTGAGGCAGTAAATAAATGGTCCTTCTGATGGTACCCATCTGCCGATCTTCAAAACATCTGATCCATATCTCACTTAGAATCACCACACCTGAAATCAGCTGCTGAACAGGGGTTGATAATTTGTTAGATCAGATGTACTTTTGACAGACAGCAATGTATTTCATTATCAGCATTAACAAAAAATTACATTTATAAAAATAAAAAATGGATGCCTAAATGTACATATTTTCCATAATAATTTATTACATCATGCCAAGAAAATACATCTTAAACTAGAATATTTTTAAATAAAAAATAACCATAACATACAGTTAAACTGAAGTGCCGGATGAAAGAAATGTGTAACCTTTTTTTTTATTTGATACATCAGATAGATTGAATATTTTGTGGTCTCATTTCATCCTGCAGCAGCTCATTCGGACTGTCCAGGAAGACTAATTAACACTAATGCTTCTAAAGAGTTTTCATTTGTGATGCTAATCTGTCACAAAACCAAAAGCATCCTCAGAAAGCCAGGGAAAAAAAGTAAAGAGACTACATCTTGCAGCCAGCTTAAATTAGTGTTAGCTTGATTTGTCTTAATTGAAAGGTTGTTTACATCTCTTTTGTAAGTGTTTATAAAAGTTGGCAGACAGAAGAATAGCTGCCTACGTACATGAACAAAATTTTCTTTTATTGAAGCTGTTGTGTATAGTACTGTCATTAAAAAACATTTTGAGATATTTCTGTACACATAGTCTTAAGGTATAAGCCTATCTCTGTGTTTATGTACACACACACACCCCCCCCATGCTGTATTATTTTTGCTACAGAAATATTTATGCTAAGTCCTCATGTTACATGAATATTTCTATGTGCCAATTCATTCTAGCAGCCTATTGGCCTCTGTTTAAATTTCTACGAGATACATGCAAGTCGGAAAAATATCTTAAACACAACTGGTGAAAATGTCTTGCTCTTGCACTAATATACACATCCTCGGTCAGACACCCTGGCTCAGCAGAAATGTAGTGCTTAGAAAGCTGAGCACCCATAAAGCTTTATGGGGATTCGTGGGCCCTGGGCCCTGGACTGTCGGCTGGGTGGACCTCGGGTTCTTCTTCTCTGGTTCCCCACGTTCACAGCATCTCAAGCCAGGCCATCACCCGATCATCATATATGGAAATTGTCTGACTCTGATGAGGTTGGATAGACCCCACCTAATATCTCCAGGATCCACATTGGCCATGCTGGTAGAGGGAGGGAGAGGCTTGCTAAACTTACGTGGCAGCGAGCAGCTCCCAGCTATTCATAAACAGCTTTAAGAGTTCTTGTCCCTTAAAAATACAGGATAAATATTGTCGATAGGTGCACTGATGCATTCCTAGACCTTAAATAAAACTTCTAGGAAAATGGGCAAAGAAATTAAGATTCCTCAGCAGAGCATAATTAAATTGCAGCTTAGTTCATAATGCTGGCCACCAGAGTTTGCTTCATTTTAGTGTTGCTAGACCATGTACTGCATGTAAAGACAATTAGCAGAGCAGAGAGAAAAGCAGCAGATGCTAGAGATGCACAGAGTTAGATGACTCATTATGTCATGAAGAATTTCTCTTTCAGAAAAGTGAAAAGGTTGGTATAAAAAAAGAAAAGGCTTGAATAGACCAAATAATTATTAAAGAAAGAATTCAACAATTTCAGGACAGAGTAGTGGAAAAAAATCAGAATCTTGCAGTGCTCTAAAACGTGCATTTGCCTGAACTGCAGAGAAGAATCACCGACATACATGACGGAGGCCTTATTCTCCCTCCTCCTCCCCACTCCTGCTCCTTCTTTCCTTTAGGATTACATGGTGGGTTTGGCGTGTTCCCTGTTGACCCAAAAGCAAATGTGTTTTAAAACTTCATAAGTCTTTAAAAACTCCTTAGCTGATTATCTGGTCAAAGGTAACTAAAATAAATGATTTAATAACAGCTCCCTGAAGTCTTTGCGATGTATGCATATTTTACAGCAGTTTTTCAGTCTAACAAGACTAACTAGAAGTAAGTATTTGCCATTTCAAAGACTGATTCTCGCAAGTACCTGATGCATGTAAGGTAGAGGCAGGTCTCGTGAACCAGGCGCCTCCTGTTCTCAGAAACACTCTGCTCCGCGGTTACGGTTCTCTTTGTTTCCTTAAAAACAAATGCAATTTGTCTTTTCTCTTGCCAATCTCATCTGTGAATTTGAAACTAAATGAAGTATCGTTCTGTACGGCATCACTTCACTGACGGAGAATTAAGCATGTAAAAGTGTCAGGCTTTCCCTCTGCAGAAATTCGATTTTGCCCAAAAAACGCTGTGGGTATATAATATATATTTGCGCTTCTGCAAAATCTTATTTGAGAGACGCATTCGTAGGGTATGCACTAATATAAGTGACAAAAGATTCGGCAATGTCAAGTCCTGTAAACAAACCACTCCAGGGAAGTAACATTAACACATAATTGTATGTTTTTACCATGTCAGACCTGTCACAAAAAATAACTTGAATTGTGATAATAGTAATTAATTTTTCCTCTGCCATTTGAAACATGCAAACTTATTATGGCAATGAGGATGAGAGATTCTGGCCTGCCGTTTTAGTGCATCCTATATTTACATTTCCATATGAGGAATTATTACCAAAAGATGTTAACAGGATGTGATCTACAAATAAACATATTTTTAAGTGTTCCCACTGTCTTTACATAAAGACCTGAAGGTCTTGAGCAAAAAAAGGGGGTAAGACCAGGCAAAATCAGGCAGGTCTAGAAATCACAGTGCTGGAAAACTGGTTTGTGGGGTATAGTACTAGTTTGAAAAGAAAGAGAAAAATGTCATTTTTCTGTCTGCAGTTACAGTCCGCAAAATTCTGTTAATCTGATCATCTTTGTTTCGTTATTGCTGTATTAACACTGTGTCCAGGGTGAGTGGGTGGCTGAGCTTCAAGCTCTGTAGCATTCCTTCTGTTTCGAAGCAGAAATTTCTATGTCTTGACATATAAATTAAAGAAAAAAGAGATACAAAAATAAAAGAAGAAGGAAAGGTACTGATTCAGCTGGTAGGAGAATATGATAATACTGTTACCAAAGGCACCTACTTAGGTGCGCTTATACTAGGTAGTTTTATAAATAAGCCCGAGGGGCTCCTTCTTCGCTGCCACCCCCGTCCCCGTGTCTCGCGCTCTGCCTGCCTGATCCCATCCGACAGTAGAGCTGATACCGCACTAATCCCTGCAAGTTTGGGACTAATGAACTAACTGCTGGGCTGCCGCCACGGAGCTTGGTCCCAAACTATACTGTACTTCACACTCGATTTATTCTCCAGATGGCAAGATTGCGCAGCCCCGCCGCGAGGGACCACCTCTTCCACTGGAGTGTAAAAGTGGACGGATGTTGTTTTCTTTGCGGATTTGATAATTCAGAGCTAGGAACTCGGGAGGATGGCTAGTTATTAGGTTTAATGGGTGCCAGTCGAGTCGGCAACACGCGTATTCCCGTCTTTAATTTCAGTGCCTGTGTGTCTGGGTGGCGGTGGATTTGTCGGCGATGCTGCGTCACTGAAACCTTTATCTTCTCCAGTTGGCGTAGCTGCACGTGGTAATGGACATCTTCCCGTGTCCTCCTCCGAGTCAAACAGAAGGGACGCTAAAGTAGCCACCCTGACCAATGTTTTTTTTCCCAGCGGGTTTTCCAGCACGAGTTGCAAATAGCGTATTTTAATAATATCACTGTTTACCATGGAAGCTCTCTGTTGTCCTTCTCTCTTGTTCTGTTTGATAAAGAACCCAACCCACGTGGGACCTAATGCGGGTGCCACTGTCCCAAGCTACCTGGGGATGGAATAATTTACTTAACAATCAGGTTCGTTTCTTTATCAGCTATTCAGTCATGACAGAGTATTATCCGATGTTGTAGTTGTTGTGTGAAGAACAGGGTAAATAATTTTTTTCATCGTTCCTTAAAAATTCTAGTTTGACCATTCTTGGCAGGGACTTTACATACAGTTTGGGAAATGTATTTATTCTTGCGTCTACTGCTATGAAGACCTTATTCTATCAAGGACTGGTTTTTTCTCTACTATTGCAATGTTGAAGTAGTTTACCTAGCTTAAAATTTTAGCTTTTCGCACGGATCCTACAATAAGTATAACATCTACATCTCACTGCGTAATGAGGCAGAAAGGGCCCTCCCTTTCCTCCATGTTTTTAGTACATTTAGTCAGAGGTTTTAGTACATTTTTTTATTTACCCATGAAATGTTTTATTGGAAGCCTGGGTGGGGACCTGATATACCCCACTAACATTGGTGGGATTTTCTCCGTTGTAGGAAGGGTAGGCACCGAGTCAAATCCCTCACAAGCTCTGACTTTGGCAACCAGGCCCTCTCAGTTTCTCCCACAATTAAAACCATAAATTAAATCCTGATGTGGAAACTATGGTGACTAGAAGTATTTTATCATGGAAGGGAAACGTTTCCATTTCTGGGTTATCTAGGCAGACAGATCTAAAACGTAGTGGTTCTAAGAAAATGCATCAATTCTCAACCCAACAGATGGCATGGGTGTGTTAACTAACATAGCAACATATTTTCTATTAAAATATGGGAAAAAACAACAACCCCCTCCCCATGTTTGTTGGTTGGTATAAATTCAGTGAAGTTGTTGGTTATTTTTGGGATACGTACCAGAGGGCTGCACATTTAGTTTATGTAAATTGATAACAGCAACAGCCTGTTAATAAGTGTTTTGTATGGAAATATACCTAGAAAGACACGATCTGTCTTTTTTGGGAGGGGAGTTTGCAGCCTGAGGAGGAAAATAGCTAATGAGATGGTCTACTGCTCATTATTATAATCTGAAAAAAATCATAATTAATTAGGCTGTAAGTTTGCTAGAGATGTGCCTTCAGTTGGAATTGGATGCTGCCTTAGTGGATAATTTGGGGAGATCTTTCGTTTCCAAATTGGATCAGTGTGTGCTGGAACAGTGATAATCTGACTTTAATTAAAAGCATAAATTGGTTTGGAGCATGTTTTTAAGCTACCCTTCTGCATCACATCCAGAAACTTTCGTCCCAGCCCTAGAAACCTGTTACCGCTGGTCAGAGAAGGAAAATGTAGGGGATTTTTATTACCCGGTAATGGCATCATATGGTTCGGTTTACCTAATTTGGAAGAACCATTTCAGACGGCTGCATGCCGGAGCTGTCTTCCAGCTGGACGTGTTTGTAGTAAACTGCATGCATCTTTGTGTGGCTTTCCTAATGGCCCCAGTCAGAGTCCATTCACAGCAGTTCGAACATTTCGGGTTGTATTTTCCAGAGATTACCTCTGAACGTGCCCCTTGATCGCAGCACAGGGATGTGTACATGTGCGCCTTGTTCCCGTCTGTCCGATTAACGGGCATATGCTCCCAACCTTCAGAGGAGCACGGCTAGTAGCCCCAAGCTGAAGGCTGCTTGCTTCAGGTTTCATTAACTTTCTGCTTCATTATTCCTTCCTTTTAACCAGTTAGAGCCATCACTTGCTTTTCTCTAAACTTACTTACCCTAATTATTGGGGGTCCCAGCCCTGTAAATCAGTACACTGCAGAGCTGTCTTAAACTGGCCTGGGAGACCCTGTTCTGATCGGACCTGACAACTGTAAGCTACTGTTCCCTCACACTGTTTAACTCAGACCACATTGGGAAACCACCCCTGCCTCTCTCGTCGGCAGAGATTTGCATCCGTCTGGTTTAAATCTACTGTCATGTGCTGTCTTGCTGGTTGGTATTAGCCTGGATATTAACTTTGATGCTTTTTTTTTATTTTTTCCCCTTGAGTTTGCCTGTTTTCTTGAAAAGCTTCTCTATTCAGTGACTGCATATTGTTAAAGTCATTCCTGTACCTCCGTGAGTCAGGAGCTTTAAAGTTTTATTAGCCCCATAAAAACTCTTCACAAATGAAATGACTTTTGATAAGTGTGCATTTTGACAATGCGAATTTGTTAGGGGCTGTTGGTGACTGGAAGGAATTTGGGGTTGAAACTGCCGTTGGCAGGAAGCAGGGAGCCCAACACCCTCCGTCTCCCTCCCCTCTTCTTCTCCAGGCCAAGAAACGCGTTTCAGTTCAGAAAAGCATGCACGTATTGTTCATGCAAATCAAATATTAAACAGATTTGTAAATTTACATTCACAAAAATAGCGAACGGCCACGGGAAGCACGGGTCTTCGGAGATTTTATTTTGTGCCAGCAGGAGAATAGCTTTTTACGTGGTTCAAGAAAAATGTACAAGTTATTTTGGTGTTGTTTTCACACGCGAGTTGTGAACTCTACTACAGGCTTTAATACGCTTTGGATACATGGAGAAAAGGAAGATTTATATAGCAAAGCCAAAGAAGTATACGTACATCAGGACTTTCTGACGTCCATGCTATTTTAGCACAAGCAATATAGAGATTAATTGCAAAAATGAATTGTTTGATGCAAATTTATTGATGTGCCCTTTTTGTGAGTGCAGGCGGTTAGTGCAACACATTGTGGTTAGTATAAAGATTTATGTTTGTTAGACATGTTCAGCAATAGCGGACACAAAAGTCACGTTTTCTACAAGTGATGGTGTAGAAATATTTAGACCTAAAATTCGAGTATTTTATTTACCAGTTATAAAGAAACAAGGAAGGTAAAATTGCGAGGTGCTGGTGGTGACTGCTTCAATAAAAGTCCAGGAGTGACAGATGTTTTGGGGACACCAATATACAGGCTGTCTAGCTTTTTCCCCACATCATTTCAACAAGTTTTCTGCTCGGACCACTTTTCTGTCAATAGAAAATAAGCTTGCTTTTTCTTTTCTTGTGCCTTTAAATATATATATATATTGTAGAGAGAAGCAAGACTGACAGTTGTGAAAACCCTTGAAGAGTTTGACTTTGGCCATGCTGAAAAGTGTGTTAGGATAAACTCCGTGTCCAGCGGTCTTGCAGAAGAAGATCTAGAGGTGCTTTTGCAGTCCAAGACCCTTCCTTCAAGCATGATGCTGCCAAAGGTTGAAAACGTTGAAGAAATAAGATGGGTGAGTAGTTACCTGTTTACCAACAACACAGCAGCTTTTGACTGAAGCTGTTGGGCCAAGTTCACACAGGCATAGAGATGAATGGCTCTGAGTTATGAGGAAGGCTGCAAATACCATATAATGTCATTGCTTGGCTAAGGTAGTTGGGAAATGCATCCGTTTAAACGTGTGTAAGACATGCAGACGTGAAACACCTTGCATTTATAAAGAAAACCAGATTTATTTCTCCTGTGGTCAATGAAGAACCAATATTGATGTCAGAGTATCTTATAAAAAATAGAGGCATAAATATCTGTCTCTTTTCTAAATACCCTAACATGCCAAATGACTGACTATGTCCATGTGCCTTAGTTACATGCATTGTAAGCAGGAGATGGGGAAACCATGTTAGCGACATATGAAAAAATGGGTTGGGGGAAGGTCACTCCTTGGGGCAACTGGAGGAACAAACAGGAAGCTTTTAACTAGTGTTTTTAATTAGCACAGATATTATTTCCTGAACAGTTCTCTATTTCTTCCTTTTTAATTGCTGACAGGTGTGTTTGTGTTTCACGACTGACTTTTCAGCCAATAAAACCCTGAAATGTAAATGGTTGGCATGTCAAATTACTTAAGAAAACTTTGAAATAGGCCTAATTATGCTATAATTGTTTTAATTGTCAAGAAAAGGGGGACGTTTGTTTAGATATACCATTATTTCTGTAACATGCCAGTAAAGGATGCTTAATTATTCACGTCTATATTTTTGCAAACCGCTAGCCAAGCAACTAGCACACGTGCAAGCTGTGATGAAAGGCAGGCAGACATATTAGGATCTATTTTAATCTCAGCATCTAACCTTGATCAAACTGTTAAGATCAGGCGTGAGCATACAACTGAGCAAATACGTTGGGTACGTAACGAGCCCCGTCTGTTCCGTGGCACTGCCCCTTCGGCCTCCACCGCTCATGATGGAAACTACACCGTCCCCTTCCACCAACATTTAATTAAATTAACCGGAGTATACCTCTCAGGGTTTACAGCCATGTAAGTGTTAGACATAACTTGTCAGGAATGAATATTCATGCTTCCAAAATGGCAGGGCCCTTGCTGCCACCAAGTAGGTTTTGTGGGGAGGTGGGATGTGGGGGTTCTTTGTCCCCTCACCCCCTTCCACCTTCCCTCTCTCTAACTTTGGTTTCCGTCATGGAAAACAAGCCAGCCCCAACAACTTCTGCCTCATTGTCCGCCGTTTGCTTCCCTCTCACTTTGCCCAACCTTTGCACACAAAGAGCGCACTCCGCTCAACGCCACTGCCTTCTTTTCCCAATCCTCCCAAAATTCACTCCGGCATGATTTTTTCAGCCTCCCAGAAGCTGTTTATTTCCCCACACACATGCCCCCCCCCCTTCTTTTTTATTTATGTGCTGCAGAAAACCTGGAGGCTGATGCACAACTAAAAGATGGGCTTACTTGTTTTCTTTTGTGTGAGAATCTCTTGCTTTCCTTTTGTCCCTAGTGTGGGTACTTGTTTGACTGGCATGGCTTATTGGACTATAACAAGCGTAACTCTCCCTCCTTTGTGACGGGACAATTCTCCCACAAATCCCGACCAGTGTGCATTCTTCCCAACACACTATTGGGTGTGCACTGGAATTGAAAGAATTGCTGAGGCCTTGCTACTTCATCCCCTCCCTAAGCTTTGTGGGTTTTTTTTCCCTCCGCCTTCTTTTTTTTTTTTTTTCCCCCTTTCTCCCTGAAATGAACACTTTACCGGGCCGGAAACATTTAATCGTCTCCTTTTGAAAAAAAAAAAAAAAAAAAAAATTAATTGAAACTTCTCCACTTGTTACCTTTTGTATTGGTGCTTATTGCAAATTTTTTAAAAGGGGGAGCAAGGGAGGCAATATTTAATTAAACATGCTTTTTTTGTTGTTTACCTTCAAAAAAAAGAAAGCAAAAATCCCAGGAGGGTGGCTTTTAAAATATTTTAAAATAAAAGAAGAGCTCCGCTGCTTTGACTTGCACCTAAAATATAAACTTGTTCACTTAAAAAATAAAAATCAGATAGAACTCTTAAGAATCTATGCTGATGCCATTATATTACCTCATTTTCTACGTTTGCCTGTATGAAGTTCACTGTTTTCTGTCACCGTAGTACCTACCATACTGTACACTCGCACATGTGAATTGCATTGATTATTTTTTTTTTCTCCTTGCACATTTTTGGGTGGACCTCTCTTCTCCAAAGAAAAGTTACCGAGAGGGGCACAGTGACGATGCAAAGCAGGGATGGGAAGGGCAGAATTCTTCATCGAAGAAAGCTGTGATTTATTTTGGCCTAATTGTAAAGTTACTGCAAATTGCTGGAAAGCTTTTTTTCAAGATCTGGGTGATTAGATTTTCCTTCTTTTGGGGAGGGGTGGTGGGGGGAAGCTAAAAGGGGAAATAACACCTCTAATCCAGCTTCTGGTAAATAGGCTGCCAGCTTTTAAAATGAGTTTCCTTTCTATTAGTCAGAATATTATGCTAAGCCTTAAGCATTAGTTTTTTATGTTGCCATAGCAGCCTTATTCCTGCAGGGTTGTGACCTGCGATGATTACAGTACAAAGCTTATAGGGTCTTGAAACCCCCTTTGAAGATGAAAAGTCTTTGATGGTTTATATTTATGCAAATCTCTTAGATATGATTTACCCAACTGAGACTGAATGGAGAGATGATTAAAATTCCCTTTCCTTTGATATCCATTAATAGTCGAATATTCCTTAAATTTAAAATATATGCATATGTTATTTTCGTCTTTATTTACTAACATGTTTTTGCTGTACCTGCGGTATGTTTATCTCCGTGCAAATTACTCAATCTGGACAGACATAATAGATTTACAATATAGGGCTGAGGGTTTTTTCCCCTCTCTTTTTTTTTTTTTTTTTTTTCCCTTTTGAAAGGGGAAAAATCTGTGCAAGAGCTTTTGTATGTTTCCAGATGATAGATTTTGGAATTTGGGCTACCCCACTGGCAGCTCAGAGCTAGCTGTGAACTGGTCTCATGGAAAAAATTGGCAAGCTTTGGTCTTCAAAGAATTAAACTTCCTTTTTAAGGCCTTCCTAGGTAAGCTAAAAAAATTATGAAGAAAAGCCTATTGAACAAAAGGGTAACGGTGCCGTAATGAATAATACGGATGCCACTAAGAAGGCTGGGGAGCACTTCCAGTGATGGCAGTGCTGGACCTGAAACAAAACCGAACCTCAGGTACAGCAGCACTTCATTGTTTTCCAGGGCCCGCGGATTTGCATTTCACTAAGCCAGGGTGAGAGGTGCTAAGCCTGGATTTCTTTTTTGCAAACAAGCCTCCAAACTTAGAAATGTATGGGAATGCTGTGGTTTCGAAGCGCAGGCCTTGTTAAAAGCTAGTTTAATTTTTTTAATTATAAGGGTGGGGTTTTTTTGGGGGGGGGGGGGGGG